>APFE030727559.1:85130-105215 GCA_000404065.3 Pinus taeda | reverse complement strand
ATATATATATATATATATATAAGGACAAGAAGAAATCAATTCTTCAACAGGTCAGTGCTATCACCTACAAACTCCTTTTGAAATCGTTGTTGGACTTGCTACATAAAATCTCCTTTAGTAATGGGTTGAAAATATACCTTCAATCTATTCCCATTACCAGCAACACAAAATTTTGTCCATCAATAGTTTTGATTTCTACTACTGCATTTTTGAACACTTTGACCACCTCATAGGGTCCCATCTAGCGTGTATGGAATTTTCCTTTAAAATGTTTGAATCTTGAATTGTAAAGGAACACCCAATCACCTGGTTGGAATTTCTTTTTCTGAATAGACTTGTCATGCCACTTCTTGCATTGTTGTTGAACCAAGATGTTCTGCTGAACAACATTCCTTCAGATTTCATCTAACTCGTTTAGTTGTAGAAGGCATTGTTGTTATTCCTTAGAGAGATCTAACCCTAATTAGACTGTAGTCTTGAAATTATTGATCTTGAATTCTATCAGGAAGAGGACTTCTTTCCCATACACGAGCTCATCTAGTGTGTGTCCCATGTTGTTTATCGAAGTGGTCCGATAGGCCCACAGTGCTTTTAGTAATTTTTCAGCCCAATCCTCTCTATTCATATTTACTATCTTTGTGAGGATAGAATCAATCACCTTATTTGTGGATTCTACTTGGCCATTTTCTTGTGGGTGATCATGGGGGTTGCAATAGTGGAGTAATACTATACCACATGGGTTCATATTGGGGGATATATATTGAGGAAAAAATGACATATTATATTAGGGGATATATAGGGGGTAAAGGATTTTTATGTTTGTAAGTACAAAAAATGGAGCTCAAAGTGAATGAAAAAATATAAAGGGGTATAAAACATGTTAGTGAAAAATGGATACATACAATATCTAGTGAAAGTAGGGGGTTTTGAATTGGGAAGGTGTATTGGTTTATTATGGGTAGGGAATTAAATAATGTGATTTTTAGAGGTATTTAGTCAAATTATTGGTATTATTTAATATGTCAAGAATGCACGTGATATGTCAGAGGTTCATTAAGTGAAGCCCCCATGCGGGTGATATGGTGTGGATTTCCTATGCCAAATTTTGTACAGATCCACTACACCCTGTACCAGATTTGAAATAAACTGCGATCCATTGTCAGAAACAATTTCTCTAGGTACACCAAATCTAGTAAAGGTTTCAATAAAAAGAAAATCAACAACAACCTTTTCAGTAGAAAAAGAAACAGCTTTAGCTTCTACCCATTTTGTAACAAAATCTGTACAAACCAAGATATGCTTTCTATTTGATGATGAAGGATTTACTGGTCCTACGAAAGCAATAACCCATTTTTCAAAAGGTTCAATCATAACTTGTGGACATAAAGGCATCTCATTCGTTTGGTTACACTAGCCAATTCACTGACAACTATCGCACTGCTTGACATATTGTTTGGCATCCTTGAACAAGGAAGGCCAAAAATAGCTAGCTTGTAACACTTTGTATGCAGTTCGCATATCGGTGAAGTGACCTCCACACGGTTCATCGTGGGCAGATTTTAAGATATCAAACACCTCATCCTCTCTTACACATCTATAGATAATGAGATATGTTCCAGTGTAAGAGAGGTGTCCTTAGATCCAGGAATATGCAACACTTTTATGAATGATATTCTGCTTTTCACTAGAGGATAAGTGAGGCGGTAATTTTCCAGTGACTAAATAGTTAGCTATGTCAGGAAACCATGGAGAATTTGTTCACACCGCAAAAAGATGTTCTTCATGAAAATAATCGTTAACAGGAATTGCTTCACGAGGATTATTTAATATTGAAAGATAATCTGCTACTACATTCGATTTCCCTAGTATATCAACAATAGTAATATTAAATTCAAGTGATAATAGCAACCACCTAGTTACCCTACTACTAGTTAATGGTTTAGTCATCAAATATCTTATAGTAGAATGACCAGTATGTACAAAAACTTCATATCCTGTAATATAATGTCTGAATTTATTAATAGAAAAAATTACAGCTAAAAACTCTTTCTCAGTAACAGTTAATTGAGTTCAACGAGTGACATGTTTTTATTAATGAAATAAATAACATAATATTGTTTGTCTTCTTCATGTCCTGAAGTTGTGCCAATAGTAGTATATGAGGCATTAGAGAAAATATGGAATGGTAGGGACCATTTTGGTCCTCTCAAAAATGGTGGTTGAACTAACTTTTCCTTCAATGTCTCAAAGGACTATTGGCAAGCTATAGACCAAGAAAAATCACTATCTTTAGCCAAAAATCTAAAAAGGGGGGGTAGTTATCCTTGAGAAGTTCTCAATGGATCTCCTGTAGTAACCCGTCACTTCCCTTTGTCAAGTTTTGGTTATACGAAGACTCGAAATGACTTGTATCTTTGTAGGGTCAACCTGGATAGATTTGTCAGAAATAAGGTGGCCAAGAACTACACCTTCCTTGCACATTAATCTGCATTTCTTGTCACTCAAGGCAAGATGAGCTTCTTGGCAATGAAGAAGCACTTTTTTTAGATTCTTGAGGGCTTCCTGAAATGAATCACCAAACACAAAGAAATCATCCATATAGATTTCTACGCATTCAAGATCAGCAAAAATTGCCCAGACTTCCCTTTGAAATCTACTCACGCATTACATAACCCAAAGGGAAGCACTCGGTAAGAAAATGTACCCTTGGACATGTAAAAGTGCTTTTGTCTTGATCCTTGAGTGTTATTTGTATCTGGTTATATCCGCTAAAGCCATCTAGAAAAGAAAAGCACTTCTTACCAGCAAGGGTATAGAGTACCTAATCAATGAAAGGAAGGGGAAAGTAGTCTTTGAGAGTGGATTTATTTAATTCTCTGTAATCAATGAAAATGAGCCATCTCCCATATTTCTTTGGGAATAACACTAATGGAGAGACCCACTAGCCATCAAAAATGGGATAGATAAAATCAATATCTAAGAGTTTTTGCAATTCTTCCTTTACAACATCTCTTAGAGCTAGGTTCATTCGTCTTTGGGGTTGTCAGAAAGGTCAGGCTCCATACTGAATATAGATATGGTATGTACAAGTTTCAGGAGGGATGTCTTTAATATCTTCATAACCCCATGCAAAGGCATCGATATGGTTTCACAACAAATTCACAAGCTGCTCTCGTTGAGAAGGGTCCAAGTCTGAACTGATATACAAGGATTTATCTGTACTACTATCAACAAGATTAGTTTCAGGCTCAAGAGTACACAAAGGTGTCACTAGAGGTGGTGATGATGAAGGTAGAGAGTCATATCGTTCTTGAAAATCTAGACTAAAAATCTGACTCAATGACACAAAATTAGGCATGGTGTCTAGATTGTTTAGGAAGTCTTGAATCACACCCTCCTATGAGGACTCATCATTTTGATGTATCAAGGAAGCAAGTTGGCTCTACTCATCACTATTGTAGTCTAACCATAAAGTTTCTTAGAGCTCCTAAATAGATCTAGTGGGTGGATATAAGGTGACTTTCTTTCTAGAATTTGGACCATGGGAAATATACATATCACCAGAATGAAATCCAATATAAGCATCAGTTGTAGAAAGCCATGGTCATCCCAAGATCAAGGGATTCCCTCCCATGAGATTCTTTGGCTAAAGCATGATGAAATATACATGATATTCCCAAGAATCTAAGGAAATGACCACATCATCCAATACTCTTTCTGGCTTGATTTTAGATCTACCTGCCAATTCAAGCACAATGGATGTAGGACGAATATGGACCAATCCAAGTTGATCCATGGTTGGTTTGGTCATAACATTAATGGCTGCCCCTAGGTCTATAATTACATTGGAGGCAAGGACATCACCTATCTGAACAGAGAAAATAGGGTTTCCGAGGTCGGTATATTTTTCCATGTTCATACATCTCGTCACAACTCTGCTGCTCTACCAACAAATTGAATGGTTGAGGGTTCTAATCTTCTCCTTCCTAGCTTCTTGAGGTAGAGTTCCCTAATGATTTTTGTCCAGATGGTGATCTATTTGATAACTTGGAGCAAGGGTACCTTTATGACAAGGTTCCTAAGCTCAGAAGTGAGGCTGGACTCAGGAATGGGGCCTTTCTTCTCCACAACTAACCTCTCTAGATAGGGAGGTCAGGTGGAGGAAGATGATGGGGGCTCAGAATGTACAAGGTTAGGCTGAATGGTGTCATCTTTCCTAGAATGGTTAGGAGTTTCCTCCTCTCCTTTCTCATCGATAATCACCATAGGCTGATTTTGATTTTCTGAGGTTACTACTTTCCCTGATCTCAATTGAAGATCATTGACTCCAACTGGCATGGTCGGAAATCTGGATGAATAAAGAAGAGTCATATAATGGAGCATTTGTACTGCTTTATTATTTGGGTTGGGTAAAGGTTGAGCAGGTAGCGGAGAAGGTCGAAATGGTGGAGGTAAAGGTAATGGTGGCATAGGTTGACTCAAGTGAGGTAATGATGGTTGAGGAATTCGGTAAGGTGAATATGTAGTAGGATATGACTGCATCACTGCATGATAGGAATTATGTGAATGATGTGAATGGATTGCCCCTCTCCATCCTTGTTGCCAAGATTGGGAGGGTTGTCCATATTGATATTGATTCCCATGTTGCCAGTGTTGAGAGTGACCAGTGTTAGGATAGAAATATGAGTGTGCATTATAACCAAAAGAATGTGGTGGAGGTTGAGGAACCATACCTGCACTTATCTAAGGCCAATTTCTTCATGCTCCCATTGCATGCAATGATCCAGCTTCAGGTTGCTCCCCTTCAAATATAGCTTTCAGCCCAAGTAGAGAGGGACTTTTTTCTGTAGCATGGCTATCTGCACAAATTACACGTTTAATAGTTTCTTTAATATCCAGAGGAAATTCTCTTAGAGGATGCTTCCTTTTACATCTTGAACAGAAAATAGATAATGTTTCTTTCTCTTCTACAAGTTTTTGCGGAAACTTCAAAGAGTCTATTTGTTTACTAACAATATTCATTATTTCAACTTTAATATTTTCCATTTTGTTTTCTAATCCAATAATCACAGCATGAGTAGATTTGGTTTTCCTATTTTTATTTTGAATTCTTTTACCAGATCTATATTGGTTCCTCGATAATTTCCTACACAAATCATAGATCTGATCAAAATGTTTTTGAGAAATATCCCCTTGTCCTAACAGATTTAGATTATTCCTAGAATCATTAATAAGCCCACATAAGAACAAGGTTCTAAGAGTACTTAGATGAAATTTGTGCTTTGACCTTTGGAGGATGTACATGAATCTCTCCAAATAGTCGTCTATAATTTCATCATCATTTTGCACAATCGTAAATATTTCATCTTGGATATCTCTAGTTCTACAATATTCTTGATATTTTAATAAAACCACTTTCTTCATTTTCTCCCAAGAATTTATAGTGTTTCCTCCTAATCTGATCCAGATTTAAAGAGGAATGCAATAAAATACAGAGATAACCATAAAGACAGATATGCAACAGAAATAATACTTCATTTCATTACTGTAAACTACTGAAATATGCTTACAAACAGAAGTGGAAATAAACCAGCTAGGGCAATGGTAGCTTATCTCTAAGAAGAGATGTGGTGGCTACATGCCTTTGAACTGTAAACGCTACATTGTGGTGGACAATCTATCCTTTTACAAAATGTGACTTGTTACTTATAGTATTTTTCCAGTTACAATACTACAGGTCAATTCCATGAGTGAATGAATACCATGGGTGGATTTTACAATACCATGGGTGGATGCCACTTACAATACCATGGGTAAATTCCATGGGTCGATGAATAATATGGGTGGATGAGTACCATGGCTTGATGCAATTTTCCATTCGGATCATTCCTCCCTCCTTAAGAAGCAGTGGTCCCCATTGCGTAAAGTTCCCTCCTGCGAAGCCTTTGTTGAATATGAAGAGCCACTGAAGATAATGGTTTTATGTGGTTAACCCAAAACCCTGATAAATAAAGATCTGAGGATAGAGATACCGTGTAATTCTTGTGACCAACTGTGATTCTGACAATGTGCGGCCTAGCAAATGGACTTCGATGACAAGGATTTTATGTGGTTGACCCATAACCATGATGTTGGTTGCTGATGAAGTAGCAGGTGCCTACATAGCCTGGGGTGGGAGGGCACGTCTCCAAATAACCCAAGCCGAATGTTGATATATTGAAACTGATGAATGTGAAGCAGGTGCCTACTAAAGTGGTGTGGGAGGGCATGTTTGCAATGGAACTTGCTCTGAATGCTCCTCCATAATTAAAATGGATATAACTCGGCCAATATAAATCATAATATTTATTATAACCTATTTTTGGAAGCAGAAGGATCATTTTGCATCTTCCCATGAGTTGAAAATCCTTATCTGGACACTTTGAGTTCTCAGATTCGCGCTACAACAGTTCCGATGTCACAAAAATTCTGATAAAATAGCTGATTTTAAATCAACAATATCTCCCACATTCGAACTCCGATTCGACCCTTTTTTTTTAGATTGGGTGATTTTTCGAGAGGAATCTAGATCTGATATTTTTTTTGTAAATTTTGTATCAAATGTTTCAGATCTGATCTGCAAAGTTGCCACCCAAAAACAATTCCCGCAAAAAAATGAAAAAAGAAAAATTCTCCCTACTTGACCCAAGAAAGTGCTCTGTGGAGGTTGTAGCACATGCCTGAAGTTTTTTTAATATTGCTGCAAAATTTGAAACTAAAATATTCATCAAACCCTCATTCCCATGGAATCATAACCTGCTCTAATACCACTGATCCAGATCTTGGGAGGAGGCCCCCAAGATCTAAAAGATTGAAATGGATCTTGGGGTAGAGACCGCCAAGATTTGAAAACTTGAATTGCCAGAAGAAAAATAGGATAATGCCCGATAAGAAAAACCACAAAGAAACTTTTTATTAAAACCCATTGATCTGGATTTAAACATGAATGCAACAAAATACAGAGGTAACCATAAAGATAGTTATGCAGCAGAAATAATACTTCATTTCATTAGTGTAAAATACTGAAATATGCTTACATACAGAAGTGGAAATAAACCAGCTAGGGCAATGGTAGCTTATCTCTGAGAAGAGATGTGGCGGCTACATGCCTCTGAACTGTAAAGACTACATTGTGGCAGACAATCTATCCTTTTACAAAATGTGACTTGTTACTTATAGTATTTTTCCAGTTACAATACCACAGGTCAATTCCATGGGTGAATTTATACCTTGGGTGGATTTTACAATACCACGGGTGGATGCCATTTACAATACCATGGGTAAATTCCATGAGTCAATGAATAATATGGGTGGATGAGTACCATGGTTTGATGCCATTTTCCATTTGGATCATAATCCCATGAATGAGTGGAGTGTTTCGTCCTTGAGAGTTGCAGGAAACAACTTTAACTTCCGAGCATCAGATAAGTAATCATAAATTCTACCTAAAATATCAAACTCAAATAAGAAAGATTCTAGATCTTCATGTACCTTACCATAGAAATGAGGAAGAACGTATGGTGAAATATTTTTCATTTGTGCTTTTATATTAGGATTCACAATAGGGAATTTGAAAGTAGATTGTTTCTCACTTACTTTATTTTCACCACTTCCTTCTGTGTGGTCTTCCATATATGCCATTGTTGTTCTTCCACACGAGCCACTCTTAATAAGCTAAGAAGGTTGACTATGGATTCCAAAAGTCCCCTTCTTCCCCTTTATTGGTTGTGTCACACCTGAACTACTGCTACCAAAGCCTAGGTGGATTGTTCCAGTGTAATGAGTCTAAGTTTATTTGGACTTTATGCCCAAAAAAGAAGGTCCAATATGATTTTTAGTTTCAGATTTGTCAGTGTTTATTTGGCGCCTAGTGGGCTTCGAACCCCTACCTCTTTTAGGCATTCATTTCAGAAAAATTAAAAATGAAATTCAAAATAAAAACTGCAAGTTTTCGAAATAAATCAGCAGCTATAAACTCCTTCAGACAATATAAGCACACTATAGGAAAAATAATAGAAGACTTACCCATATTGTAAGAAAATGGAAAATTATTAACAATCAAATCGCCTCCCCAACAATGGCAGCAAAATGTTGGGTGTAGGAATTACGCTTGAGAAAACTCCTCAACACTTAATTGTCAACTCGAGGGTTTCATAAACTGAGTGATGAAGCATAGACAATGCTAGAACTGGTATGAACTTTTCCTATTTCTAGTCCTACAGAGAAAACAATTGGAAAGGCAATTAACACCAAGGCAACTCTAGTGCTGGAATGTAAAAGATAATTTCCAAGTAAATCAAGTAAAGAAATTCAACATGATAGAAACAATCTCAAATGCTAGAATGAAATGCTTTGTTCATATTCATATGGATGGTAATCAGTTTGAAAAGTGGGGCCTTGTAGAATTCTTCCTTCCTTCTTATCTTTCTCTACCACAAACAACCTATCCTTGCATGGTTGCAATTTGCTTGCACTAGTGCAGGTATAGTATTTATGTGTAAGAGTATATTCAATCTTCCTAACTAAAGAATTATGTTTGAGTGAAGGTTCTCTAAGCCTCAGGGCTTGGAGCACTCTATTCCTATGTCAATAGACCTACACTTGCACTGAAGTAGAGTCGCCTTTACTCAGTTTCTGAATTACTCCCAAAAGTTGAAAGACGTGCTGAAAAGGAATTGCAACAGTAAATGAAATTTTGAAGTAAGCTAGCTGTGAAAAAGAAAATGCTTCGACTCATTAAACTTTGTAAGGGAAATAAACTTCATGAGATAAAAACACTTACAAAATAATCAATCAATAGCCTAAGTACTTCGCATGTCTTAACTAGTTTTGGTAGTTCACAGACAATAATGACATTCTTTTCAAGTATAATATGGTTGTTTAATATAACTACTTGTAGATCTTTTAGAGATGAACTTTTAATACCAAAAACAGTTATTTGATTAATCGATCCATTCACTTGCGAAATAATGGGAAATAAGATGCAGGTAAGTGATTAACGAATGACTACGACAAGGTGCAAGAAACAGCATGCACTCACGCAGGAAAGAGTTTCTTGTATGATCCACTTTAAAAATGAATTAAGATAGAAAACAAGAGTAAAGTAAATGCGTGAAAGATATCTTATAAACAAAAGTAAGCACAACTACACTAGAAAGTACGGATCTGTTCCACACATAGGCTACATAAGATAATTTAATCCAAAACTTAAATATTAGTGATTAAACTATTACATCACACAGCTGGAAAGAAATAACCACATTGTCTTTCCAAATAATGAAAGCGAGAGGGGTCAACGAGCTGGGTTGGCCAGGTTCTGGCCAACCATCTTTTTCCCCATATAAGGAACGAAAGCAATCCACACTTCAAATAATACATCAAAGACAAAATTAAACACTGCGTGTGCAAGCCATAGTGTTTCGTTTGTATTTACTTGATTCGGTAAATTAAATTATAGAGCAGTCCATCCCTAGAGCGAGGTGATAACAATATTACATAAAAAAAAGTAATAACAGATGGTTCTCTAGATTCCTATCTATGATCTACATCGTATATATCCTTTGGCTCTAGGTCTTTTACACTAATTACAGATAATGCTTGTTCAGGCCTCTTGGCTGAATAGACTTAGAAAACTGAATTACAAACTTGGCCAATGGTTATAACACACAGAAGCTTTGATGGGTTGTAATCTATCATTGGAGAGAAATCCTTGGATGTGTGCCACCTGCTTCAGTTCATCAGCAATTAGACTCGGAGTTGAAGATCAAGATTTGTCCTCGTGGAAGATAGCTCTCAAAATCTCGGGTAGTGGTGGTGTAGGAATCTTCCTGCACTAATCAAATCATACATTATTAACACTACACTCCATCATTACTTCTAGGAAATCAATACAAGTTGCAAGAAACATGTAAATAATGTGAAATCTATATGAAAAGATTAATTAAGTGTTGTAGAAAATCTTAGTATAAACTATGACCATGTGTAGGAAAAGAGTAACCATCTTGTACTAGTGCGGGAAAGAAGGGTCTTATATAAAGGTAAAATAGAGGTTGATATTGATGGAAATGGGGTAAAAAATAGGGCAATTTAGGATACCAACAACAAGTTCAAGATTGAAATGTTATCCCTTAATTGTACACCAAACAACCTTTTTTATGGAAACTTTGATTGAGTCCAACGAACCAATTAACTAATCAAATACCTTTTAATATATCTACAATTTTGTTGAATAACTCCAAAATTTTGAAAGGTGGGAAGATGTTTTTTTCTAGCAAACAATATTATCCAAAATGAAATATATCCAGTGCAAAAACAAAATCGAAGAACAAAATGACTCATGAAGAAGAAACCCCTAGATAAGGATGAAGATACATGGATAACATTCAGGACCAAGAAAATGCTCATAATGGGATTGAAACCAAGTTTATCCCTTGAAGTGTAGTGCCTCACTAATCTACCATTTAGCCTTATATTTTCCTCATGGGGTCTCTATATGCATATCTCATGAGAAGGTTAAGTGTAAGAAGTAAGAAGAGCTAGTGTAAGCCACTCTAAGGGATTACCTATGGAAATTCATTAGTATTAGTCAAAAATCTTCCAAAATAAAGTGGTAGGAACCTTTGGTTCTTAAAATTGATCAAATCATCTAAGTGACTCATATAATACCTTTAATAGATAGAATAATTAAACTCTAATGTCATATAGGGTATGCATCTAAATACAAAACGATATTTGGTATTAGAATTGAAATAATAAATCCAATAAGTGTAGTTTTATAGAGGAATATGGTGGTTCCTCTCAAAGTAAATTTGATGTGAAAAAACTAAGAAGCTTCCTAGAGAGACTCTCATACTAGAAAGCAAGTAGAGTCTAGCGTACCCAAGAATTTCAAGAAGACCATCATTAGAGTGAATATATAAATTGAAGTTTTGTTTTAGCTTTGGATAAAGAGGTATTATATGCTCTAAAAATATTGAATAAAGATAGGATTTTTAAATACTAACTTAAATAAATATGTTTACTTTATGAAATTTATTGAGCTTATAGTAGGATTCCCCTAGTGATGTAATTGGGGCCCGAAATTCCATTCCATGATTATTGTAGTGGTGCATAGTGGTTAGGGTTAGCCTTTTCTATGTAAATATGAATAAGAATGTATTATTTATGGGATATGTCAAGTATTTTTATTGGCTCAGATAATTTCTCATTCAAAGGTTAACCCCTTGGAGAGGCAAGTGAATAGGACTCCATCATTCAATACAAGGGATTATTCTATTGTGTTACCCTACGTTAAGGTTTTATGATTTAATGAAGGGGCATAGATATTATTTAATGCTTATATGTTTATTGAATCATATACAAACCTATTAAGTATTATTACAAGTAGCATAAAAGTGATTTAATGGCCTAAGATGAATATTTTTCTTTTTGGCATATATTTTAATGGCGAATTCTTTTTTGATCTATTCACTAATTAACATTTTCATCAATGCCATGTGAAGTAGAATAATTATTCCATTTCTGTACTAGGGTTATTATATTTATTTATGAGAACTGTCATACAATTTATAATTATTTTAATGTATGGCTCAAAACACTTGTGGTAAATTCTTACAACATAAATATCTTTGTATTTATGAAACAATGGAATGGGACCAGTTCCATGATAAGAAAATCAATAGCTTCATTCCCATATTCCAATCATATTCATGAATCTTAACATATTTAGAAAGTTACAACTATTTTAAAAGCATAGCCTTAAAACCATAGTAGAAGTAAATAATGGTGATAATGAGAGAAATTAGGGAGAAGGAGAAGTAGATGATGGTGCTCATGATCAAACAATATGGAAATATTCAGGTGGAAAGCGTTATATTATGCATCAACACTAAATATGCATGACAAGCATAGGCATGATATGAATTATAAGAATCATATGAAGAATGATATATGTAACAACCCTATTTTGAACCTTCGAAGTACTATAACTAATTATGTCATCATTTCTTATAGTGATATTTAAATGTCATTTTGGTGATGACATAATTAAAACTATTGAGCAAGTGATTGGGAATGTGAGCATTGATATAGACTATGATACCACAAGTAGGAACTCGTGAGGGTGTTATAGGAAATTAACCATATCAATTGTCATCAGAAATAACCTCATCTAGTGATATATACTAAAATTTGAATTTGAATTTTTTTATCTTATTTTCCCATCAGCTAATAATTCATTGAATGAAGTAATTGGTTGTTGAAGCAACCACTTTCCATATTTGTGGAAGTTGAGTGGTGTTTGTAGATTACTATCAAAATTCATTATAATGGAAAACTACGCATCTTGAATTGGGATTTGAATTATGGATTATATAGGAATATGGGAAAAATCATGGTTATCAGACATCAACAAATTCATTTAGACAATATCCAAAAAGATTACAAACACATAGGTACATGGAGTGGTTATTTTAGTGAGTGGAGAGTTACCATTTTTTAGGGTAAATCTTGATGGATTAGTCTAAGTGTCTATATAGAGTTTTGGGTGCTCAAGTACACTTAAAAAAAGTGTCAATCATGGATTGAAATATTTATGTTGTATTTTGGGTGCTCTAAAAATGAACTTTACATGCTAATTACTCAGAAGAGAGATGTAGAACATAGCTGAGTAGTGGGGGTTATGAATTGATACACGTTGGGCCAATATGATAAGAAATGGGAAAGGAAATCACTAAGGGATTGTAGAGTAATGAAGAGATTTATATATTCATATGTTGGCTAGTTGAGAGGCTTATGAGATTTATGGATATGCCAAGCTCAGTAGGTATAGAAGCTCTATGATATTTATTTTAAAGAAGAAGAGAATATTTTACCCATTCTAATTTTCTTTCATTTGATAGTATCCCCTTATGGTATTATAGCTTGGCTTGGGTTTGTTGGAAAATTATATATTACGGAGCAATGGAACACATAAAATATTGTAGAAATATAAACACAGAAAACACATAAAATAAGACAGGCACATATATACGTGATTCACCAAGTTTGGGCTACGTCCACGGAGAAACAACCAGTCCCTTTTATTATATTATCCAGCAAACTGAAGGGATACAGCCTACAACAAATCTCATGTAACTCCCTCTTTGCTCTCAATCTCCTTTCTTTTCCTCACTCAGAATACAGATATACATAGACGCAATACAATTCCCTCATATATATTGATGGGTTGCCTTCTAGGGCACAAAACCCTAAATTAAACATAACTTCTACCATGAGATCATCTACCTAATGAACGACCCAAATTGACAGTAAATTACTATAATTTTACAAGGAAATTTTACATCTATTTTTAGCTTCAGGGGAGTTGCCCCCGAACCCCTGCTGTTATCCGGAAATCTAGTGTCAATTTAAAGATGCTAGTCCCACTCAGATGGGTAGCTATCTTAGAAACAAACAAACTAAAGTTAATTGTGTTTTCCTTTATGAGAAGTGGATGAGAAAGAAGCATAGAGTACCAACCTCAGTCTTTCGCTTGGATTCTTGCTTGTTTCCTCTCTCCTATGACAGACCTTTGCCGCTCCTTCCTTGCTTGTCCCGCTTCAAAGAGCACCTGCAAAGTCAAAGCAGTATAATACCATCAAAGCATAGAGATCTACAATCATAAACAATATAGGACCAGGTATATATTGACCACACAAATGAATATCTCAACTCAAACATACAAGAATGTGGAGGAAAACTCAAATAGATTTATTGATAGAAAGAGTAGAAGAGAGGATTACAACCCATTGATCTGACCCAGCGTCATCCTCCCAGCATGAAAGCCCTTCTTCACCTCACAAAAAGCTTAGATCACCCAACACTATGATGTTTCACAAAGAAACCAACAACACTTCCTTACAAAATACAAGATTCCAGCCTTTGTATATATGGGATGAGGGATCCATATATAGATGTTTGCAGGTGGGTGAGTCAGCTACTGGGATTTTGATTAGTGTCCTCTCTCTGATAGTTCTTGGTTCCACTTGGAGATTCATGATCTCTTACTCATCCTTGGGCGAATTCAGAGAGGCAAGTGTCACAAGAGAAGTTTCTGGAAGATTCTATGATCATCCACCTTGCAAATTGTCGCTGCCATTTATCTACTCTCACCCATCACACCCTATAGAACGGTTTTTCAGTATGCATCGCACTTTTTTCATGTGGCAGGTGAGATGCATCACACCCTTATCATTGAGCAATCTATATGGTCCATTTTTGACCAATTCTAAGCAGTTTTTCATGGAGAACTTCTGAGAGATGATGTAATCAGCGGACCTTGTTCCTTTAGGGTGTGAAACAACACTTTTAGGGACTCAGAAGCCCTTGGTTTATGGACATATTTGGTTGGGGTTGCAGTGCCCAAATATGTCTATAACAATTTCCCCCTAAAGCAAGAGTTCATAAATATTTTTGATGTCGGGTGAAATACTTTATCATGGGATCTGAGGTTTTTCGAACTCGAAGGCAACCTGTAATAAGATACAATAAAATAGATTATCTTCATAATATTTTCATGATCTAGCTGAGGCAGGCATTCCCATACTCAGATTTATAAATTCATTCTCATGAACATAGGAAAGACAACCGTCTGTGTGGCAGAAGGATGATTCTGGTAGAACCATCATCCTTTGGCTTGGATGATTATCTATGCAGCAATGATGTACATTTGATGTCTTTATTTTCCTGAATATATCATAGCCCGGATGGATGAAACTAGATCTGAGGTCTTCAAACTCATTCAATCTTCGCCCGAAGTACAAGTCAATCCATGTGAAAGGATTTTCTGGATTCGAACATGGAAAGACATCGCCTGATTACCAGCCAATTATGAAAGCTATTAATAGGCATGAGAGGAATCACCGATAGTGATGATGACCCTCAAGGTATGACAGTACAATTTATGTGGTGTAAAAAAGGTACTTCACGTCGAACACCACTCAAAGTCTCTTGGTCGAAGGCCATTGATGTAAACCTATCGCCTGCAGTGAGAAACTTACCATTGAGGCATGCAAGCTTCAAAGTACTGAAAGGGTTGTTCCTAGGTCGACTTCTTAGATAATGAGCTGATGTCGACAAGAACTGACCCATCGTAGAAGGGCATTAATGAATCCCTCGTCTACGACACGAAATGGAGCAAATGATTTTGTGGAGGTGAAAACGATTTGATGATATAGGGTTCATGGTGGCGGTCATGAAAGAATGAAGTGTGAAGGTATTGCAGCAGATGAGAAACAAGCTAGGTTGGTGAATTCTCTGAGCGACTTCTCTTGAACATATTGGCGACACTAAAATGGATTAGTAGCATTAACCCCAAAAATGGATGGTACGGTGGACAAATGGTAATATGACCGGTGAACGGAATAACCCAACCCGACTCAATCATGGTGATGGAGTGAAAGTGTCATGTTCAAAAGCGACTTGCTACCAATAAAGTTTCTTCAAGTTTTCTTCCCAATTTTTCCCCAATCATTTCTGACCAATACCTCTTTATTTTTATCAAGCTTGAGGAGGATAACATATGCTCGTTCTATAATTTTCCCTTTGGGCAAACCCATCACTATGTTTTAACAAGCCTAGCGACAGTGAAACTCGTTGTTGTCTGCATGGACAAGTTTGTCAACTATTAGTTTTAACGAGATTAATGACAAAGATAACTTAGTCCTTTTTCAATTTTAGAGAGTCTGAAAAGGGATGGAAAGGAAACTCCAACAATCCTTTCTTGTCATATAATCGCTTAAGTCCGAAAAAGTGTAAAATAATATGAAATGGATGACTTTTCGATAGTTTTAACGAGTCGAACATGACAAGCACTCGATCTTTTTGTGTAATAATCCCTCAAGTCCAAAAATATTAAAATCTAGGAGAGGGATAGCACTTCTGATTGTTTTAAAGAGCTGGAGAGGCCAATTGCTTGACAATGTTTTCATATTTTACAAGGAAAATTAAAAGGGCTTAAAGCAGACTTGTTTTTTGAGGAGCGAGTGATATTTTCGGGTAGCAGGTGGTTCCAAGTAAGGTTTGGAACTCTCCAATCACAGCAGTGTAAAGAAAATGGCTAATAGAATCACTCATTGCAGGTGTTCCTCAAAAGGGGTAAACAATCAAATGGAGGCATATGATTGGCTAAAACAGAGTGGAGGTGATGGTAAGAACACGACCAAGGCTCAAAAGATGATGATAATGTGTTTGCAATGGTTATTTACTGGAGGTGGGTTCATTTTTTTTAGTGAGCTTAAACTCTAGTGGAACATTTGCTCATTGCTACGTTTAATTTTTAACAAGCTTGAACTTTGCGTAAAACTGCTTGTGGCGGGTTTATTTTTTAACGAGCTTGAACCCTACGGTAACATTGCTCATGATTCAGTTTCATGTTTACACAAGCTTGAAATGAAAAACTATGCTTTTTATAAGTTCGCATGCCCCTAGCATAGTGATCCAAATTGAGGTGCATGCCTTCCAAGCTTCATTGCATTCAACGCGGTGGTTGGAATGAAGGTTTACCTTCGAAATATTTGAAAGACTCGACTTGGAAAGGGAGTTGTTTCAATTTTTAATGAGGTTGACACAGTAAAAAAACTATCCTCATAATCCACCGTATTTATAGTATTTGATAGAAAATCAAAAACTACAGGAAGATTAAGGTTACCGGAATAATCTTCACGGTAATCCGGAAGATGGGAACGATGGTGGTAATCTTCCTATGGTGCCTCTCCTATCATCATTGACTGAATGACTCCTTCGTCTGTAGAATGTACATGCGACCAAGGATCTGAAGAGGTGCCATATTCCTTAGAACTATCTATCCAAACACTCGATGAGTGTTGATTTGGGTTTTGCCCCCCAGGCCAAGAAAATTGATTGCTACAATATTTATAAAATGGCGATGATCCATGCTGACAAAATGTTCAGGAATCTTCTAAATCTTTTAGATATATAAGATATCATATTTCTGGTTTCCACCATGGCCATTTCCGCCAGATTACTCGGAGGTGGTAGGGCGAAAGTACCCATCAAGGTAGGGTCTCTTAGGAGGCCTACTCCAACATTTTGAAGTGATTGAGAGCTTCCATGGATCATTGGAATGCTTCCCGTAACTTGTGAACTGTTGGGGAGGAAGGTTTGTTGGTCAACGATTGTAATTCCTCCTTCAAAAGGAAACACAATCTTTCTAAATTATGTTGACACAACAATAGCCATAGCATAAATCCAACGCCTTCCCAGTAGGATGTTGTAATCGAGGTTTCCATCGATAGCTTCAACATCAATTTCTACTATTTTTCCCTCGAGTTCAACTTGTAAGTTACTTAAAACCCCGTATGGAGTGTATGTTCATCCATAAAATTATTTTAACGTTGTTGACGATTGCGACAAGGGTGGTCAGCGTAAATTTTTCCAGCAACTCATCGACATAATACATGTAGATGCCCCCTCATCAATACTTGTTCGATGAAAAATTTTGTTGAGGGCTTTCACTTGAATGGGGAAAGCGAGTTGAGCTGGTAACTGAGGGTCATATCCTTTATGATTAAAGGCAACAAGATTGGAATCCACTGGGTCAATCCCACCTATTGCTGATAATAGAGCCTCCTTCTGGGAGGGGAAAATTTGCAGTACCTCAAGTGTCGACATAGCGGACGGTGATTGGGCCTGGTCCTCTACTATATTATAATTCTGTGTTGCTCTAGCACAATGATTAAATGTTGATTTGTGTACTACTCCCTTTGGCAGCTTTATCGTTAGCTCAGGAATGATGGGTGGCATAAATTCGATCGAAGTTGTTGTCGAACTACTAGGTTGATTAGTAGCCTTGTTGTTCGATAATTGTGGATTCATGTAAACTTTATTCCTTGTTGATACCAAAGCATCATTCCTCTATTTTGAAATAGACAACATAAGCACTTGGGATGGGGAAGCATTGTCGCTAGCAACTAGATTGGTTCCCGAGTTTGGAAAAGGATCAGTCAATACCACTGAGGTTTTTTGTACCCTTAAAGAGTTTCTTAACTTCAGCTTTATGTGGACAATCTCTCGTCCAATGATCCTCATCGCATATTTGACACCCTAAAGGGGGTTTCCTTTGCCTAGAAGGGTTTGCAGAAGATTTTTCAAGAGACGACTCATCATGCTTCTTCTTTTTCCCTTTCTTTTTGTTCTTGCCTCCTAGGTGCTTTGGTTCTTTGCCATTGTCGGTCAACACGGCATTAATCTCCAAGGCGAGAAGTTCCTCATTTCCATTTTGACTAGAAACCGTATGGGATTTCTTTGATGTAGCCTTTGCAGTTTTCGTGATAGTCATACCTATCATGCCATTGCTGGCATAAGAGTCTTTTCTTGATTTAGGAGGAGGAGTAATGGAAAACTCCGATCTAGGAGCATCGAGGATTTTTTCGTAGACCGTGCTAGACTGAGTATAGATCAAGTCTAGATATTGCGCACGAGCAATGACTTGCTCTTCAGTGAAGAACCCTCCCATTGCCACATCTTCTGTAATAGAAGGTAACAATGAATTAATAAACCATTCAGCTAGCAGCTGATTAGGAACATATGTTTTTACCATTCTACGACAACGTCATCACTCATGAATATGATCAGATATGTGAGTTGTTGTCATTTGCTTAAAATTGGTAAGAAGCTTTGTTCCTGTTTTGTACCTTATCGGTAACTGAAAATGGGTTAAAAAGGTTGTGGCAAGGGCACTGAAGTTATTGAATGAAGCTCTAGGAAATTCGATGTACCATTTTGCTGCCAGACCAGTTAACGTTCGCTGACAAAGGTGAAGCCTAATCGAATCATCATTGAGAGTGTTGGACAAACACCACAGATGAAAGGTCGTCACATGATTCGACGTGTCTCCACCTGTATTTCCATTAAATTTAAGAATATATGATGAAATTTTATGAGGAATCGCCAGCCACCAAGGGGCATAAACAATTGGATCGTTTGTTAGCTGGTTTAGATCCGATAACTCTAAAGTCACCATGAAGGGCAACTGTTGATTCAGGTTTGGTGAAGCATACCCAGGATAAGATGGGATCACATGAGTAGTGGATCTTTGCATACCAGCATAATGTATTTGATGCTGATAACTTTAGTAAGGCTAATGGGCATAACCATTATGATATGATTGATGTTGACGGTTTTGAATATACGATGACCCATTACCCACAAAGTTTTGTTGCTCAAGTCCTTAGTAAGCTTGTTGGAATTGTGGTTGTTTATATTTTACCAACCATGGTTGTGAACCCATTTGTTGATGTCCAATACTGGCTATCTGACCAGGATGATGGGTAACAGTACCCGTTTGAGCCTGGGTCACTCCGATTAAGGAGCCACTAATCGATGATTGTGGTTGTGTCATAGAGACAAGAGGTTGCTGTATTACGACCTGAGAAACTTGAGGTTGGCATACAACAAGCAATGCTTGTACTTGTGACATCATCACAATAGCCGGTGTAGTGGGGATATTCGACACAGGTAGAGCTTGTTGCATTGATTATACATCTCTTGGTTGTTGAGACATTATTCGCACCCAACCACTGGATGTAATTCCAGCATGACCCGAATTCTGTTGTGAACTCTCATATGGTTGTTCTCCCGGAGGGAACAATGAAAGGGCATATTGCCCCCCATATGGCGGTAATCCAGTGTTCAAAGGTAAGATTGGCCTCTGGAGACTGGACTGCCCAAATTGATACTATTGTGAAGGATCAATTTGTTGAGACCCAACATAAGAGATTCCAGATATTATTCTGGACGAACAAATGGGAACAGACCATACTGTCGAAATAGTCCTTGGGTGGTGTTAGCTACCTATACCAATAGGTTTCATTTTTCATGATTGGCAAGGGAAGTGCCAATATGATCTACTTCGGTGATGCAAAGATCTCATATTCTTGGGGAAGAAATATACTTGTTTAGTTAATGTTGCCCTACTTCTGGATGGGTGATCCAACAGCCTAAGCTGGGTCATGCCATGTTTCAATTTTTGTTGTAGATTAGAGAAAG
>APFE030727559.1:15928-48793 GCA_000404065.3 Pinus taeda | reverse complement strand
AAAAAGGCTGGAGAACAGCCTAAATAATACAGCTGCCCAACTAAAGTTGGAGAAGGCATCCTCCTTGGCCAAAGACAACAGGATCAAGTCTTTGGAAGATATAATTATAGAGCTGGGGCATGACCCCAAGGATCCCAAAGCCATACAATCACTGCTGAAGATAAGGGACGCAGACCTGGCAGCCCTAAGGAAGAAAGTAAAGCTCCCACCAACCATTCACCCCCAAACAGATGAGGTTGCTCAGCAGAAGCAAGAAAAAGAAATAGCTACATTGCTGGTAGCACTGCACAAACAACTTGTGCAGACAGAAGGGAGGCTGGAAGACACTGAGGCTGCACTACAGGTAGCCCTACAACAGAAAGAGGGAGGTTAGACTTCTCAGCCCCCTCCACAGGTTATTAACCTTGAGGAGCCTCCAAAGACCACTCCTCCTCACACAGAAGCAGCAGCAGCACCGTCCACATCAGCAGCAACACCGTCCACATCAGCAGCAGCACCATCAACATCAATAGTAGCAGCCTCTACAGAGCAGGCTCCAAGCTTCGACATGCAGAAATTGTTAAATGAGGTCCAGGCCCTAGAGGCCCAAATGACAGAACTAAATGGATCCAAGGATGAGTTGGCCAAACTAAATCAAAAATATGATAAATCAAAGCAGAATGTGGCTGAGAAAGGGAGAGAAATAAAAACTCTCAAAGAAAAAATAAAAGAGCTGGAGAAGGAGCTCACCCTTGACAAAGTGGTGGGTGAGATCAGAAGAGTTTTGTGGACCCACATTGGCCAATCAATAACAGACCAATGGCAATACATTGAAACCATTCATGAGCAAATGGAGCTCATAGGTAAAACACAAAGGGACGTGCATATATCAAGGGCATCTCTAGGCCGTATGCCTGAGGTAGCCAACAGATTGATCAATGTGCTCAATAACAGGACAGGCCCTCAGCTGGCAGCAATTGGGATCACCAGCGGGACAGAAACTATCCAGCTAGTTAAGAGGGTCCTCACACTGAAAAGTCTGGTACAAACATTGGACAGAAGGAGCCAAGATATGCAAGCAGAGGTAAACAGATTCATGGATAAGTTTGTTACATTATAAGGCAGAGGTCTCCCCAGCTTACTCAACAGTGCAGGAAAACTTCTATCACATGAAGTTTATGCTAAGAGGGTGAACACATTTGCCGCAAATCAGATCAACCAAGGATCAAGCAGCTCCCAAGATATAGGGCCAACATCTGGGCAAAGTCTCTATGATAGAATAGAGAATTTGTTCTTTATTATGAATGAGATTAACCATCTGTTTGAAACGCCTCCATATTTCTACAAATACACAGAGGCAGATGAGACCATGGATGCAATTTTGAGGCATCAATTGCCTACGCAGGATTGGTGGGCCTCCATGATACAATTGTTATTATAAACAAGAGGCTTCATCTGAATTTTGTCATCAAAATATATAAGTCATCACCTTCAGAAAGTTTGATACACATACTATGACAGAAAGGTGGAATTAGCCACCTTAGCATGAAGATTAAGCCACCAAAAACAGCAACGACAGCTACAGGTAGCAGGGCCAAGAAAAAGCTTCAGCATGACAAAGCATAAAGACACATCATTTACATCAATCAGCATTAAAGCAGAAACACTCAACCGACTCACTCTCTTCCAAAGGTCAAGAAGAGGCCTGACAGCATTAAAGACCATTTATCTTACACTCGGACTAGCAATTACTTTCTTATCTAATATTTGTAAAGTTGGTGAGCACAGTTAATGTATCAAATGACTCAGCATTAAGATATTTTGTAAAACCTATTGTATATATTTCCCCTCGCATACAGTGTCAAGGGGTTAGTGATAATTGTTTTTTGGTTGTTTCTCTTATGAAGAACTGAGAACTCGGCTGTAACTTTCAGAAGGATGTGATTAATAAAGCTTGGAGTTTACAGGAACTGAGTCTTACTGGTGCTTGCTGTGATTGGAACCATTGAATGATACAGGATTCTAGTGCTATGATTTGATATGATAAGTGTTTCTCTATCTCTGTTAATTTTTCTGTTATTTCTTTTAACTCGTTCCTCTCACATGTTGTTCTAAATCTAGGAAAAAAAGAAAAAGAATAGCTTAGGATTTTTCCATGGAGACACCCTGATCTCAATCTAATTTCACTATAAATGCTTTTCATAACTTTCAGCTGTTTAAATTGGAATTCTTAATTGCTCCAATAAGCTTTGAATACCTCACAGTCACTATTTGGTAATTCATTTATGTTACTAAGTAGGAATTGTCGTTCAAATTTATGTCACACTGTTGGTAACTCCATATCTCATTGTTTCACTCACCAAATTGGAAATTATATTAACAATAGCCATCTAGCCTTGCAGTAAAACTTTCTCCATCACAGGCACCAGAACTATCTCATTTTTCTGACTCCATATGCCCAACGGATTGGCATCTTCTGAACTATTCATGCCCTTCTTACAACAACAATTCATCAACCAGAGTCCCAAACAGGAAACCAAAACTTAAAGCTAGCCCAAAATAGTCACAAAGCATAGCTGAAACTCAAAGAGAGAGCCCTCTCTAATTATAGATAGGCTAGGATCTGTAATCCAAAGGTTGGTTAGTGGTTACCCCGGCCGTATTCCCTTGGGAGTCATAGGGAACAACCTGGGTGTTAACAGGTGGACTCCATTTAGCGGTTGAGAGCTAGTTGGGACAAATGGTACACCAGTGAACATTGTTGGAGTAGCAGCAAGAAGTTCTGCTGCTACTGCATCATATGACACAGTCCTAGATGTCGACGGTTGTTCAGACATATCGAGTCTATCCAAAATATTTCCTAACGATTCTATAGGAACTTGCGATGAAGGGAGACTAACTTCTGACAAAGAAGGATATAGGGTGATCCTAGTTCCAAAATGCAATGGAGTACTGGCTAAAGATCCTCCATAATATCTTCTATAGCAATCAATCTAGGTGGGAGAGGTAGACCAACAGGTTTGTAAAATACTTCTAGTGCCAAAGAACGTGTAGACTCTACAGTGACAGATGTTGGAGTGGTGACACCTTCCAAATCAACTCCAGATGGAGCCGATTTAGGAATAGAAGTGTTCACCGTTACACTAGGATCAGTTCTAATGTCCTCTTGTGACTACGGAACTTCTTCTATAAAGGCAGGAATACCATAAATGGTTGGAGTAACTGAAGTCTCTGAGGATGTTGGAACACAAGTTCCAAGTAAACCAGGGGACTTTGATCCAGTTAAACGAGTTCACTTGTTCTGGAATGGTTTCGTTTCCGGAGTCAAAGATGGTTGAGTCATTAGTCTCCGCGAACGATGGGGTTTCGATTCACTTTCTTGCAATATTACGGATTACTTGATCAACTCAAAATAAAGGGGAAAATTTGATTCCAAATTAAATGAATTTTAGACACTTTGACACAACTTTCTTTTTCAACTTTTAAGAGTCGAGAAAAATCTAAAGATGACTCTAGTCACCTTCGATTTTTAATGAGCCTGAAGTGACAAGTCCTCAGATAGACCTTTTCCTTTAAGGAGTCTAAAAAGGAATGAAAGAGACTACTTTGGAAATCTAGACAGAGGGATTACCAAACCAATCACAAAACTGCAGAATACTTTTTCTGGTACGGTAGTCAATCTTCCCGAATGTTGTGTTTAGTGCATTGTGATTGATAGGGCGACAGACATAGCTTCCTAAGGATAAAGTATATAGCCTATTGTCGTCTTTATCATCCAAGGAGGTTTCCCACAACTGTACACCCTCTTCCTCTGTCATCTGATAGCCTGCCTCTTCAATCTGTGTGGAGGCCACCTTAGCAGGTTTCGGAATATCAAGATTGAGATGATCAGTTTCAGCCTTGAGCATTGAATTTTGTTCTGCCTCAGTGTTCAAGTGGCAACTTTGAGGGACTATTGTTTTTGTAGAGAGAGAAACATAAGATGATGGGGAGCTTTCTTCTCTTGTTTTAATCAATGGACTGGGGATGATAGCAGGCTGGCTCATTTGCAGATCTGCATAGCCATGGGAAGATAGGTTGGCTTCAAGCTCAGATTCTTCAAGGATGAAGGGGTCTGCTGCTACTTGCTTTTGCTAATCAGCTTGTTGTTCTGCAAGTACAACAAGCTCACGAGCAGTGCCTTTGGATAATGCTTCTTCATAGGCAGCTCTGGTTAGGAAAGGAGCACCTCCCAAATCATGGACCTCCTCCTCTTCATCAGGATGCTCTTCTTCCATGACTATATTTTGTAAAAGGGTCTTCACCCCTCTATCTTCATTTGTAACCTTATTCCTTTGCAAAATCTGCAAATGCTCATGTGATCCTCTATATGGATTTGGAGTTGGAAAAAAAAAAAAGGAACAATGAGCTCCTGCTTCATCAGAATGCCACTCAGCCACTAATCTGGAAATTTCAGAGGCTAATGACTCTATCATCTTAGCTAATTTATCGATCATAAGATCTGAGGATGATGGGAGCTCTCCTCCCTATCTTCTCCTATCAACATTACCTTCGAGCCTCTCTGCAGCGATGATGTTTGATTCTACTTCAAAGGCTGCATCTTGCATATCAGCCAAAGAAACACATCTTCTTTCTCTTAACAGCAGGTAGAACTGAGAATCAAAAGCATTGGCATAAGTGATCATAGCAGAAGTAGGGGTTGGCTTTATTTCATTTGGTATTCTGTTGTACAAATAATTGAATCTCTTGTTGAAATCAGACAGCAGATCCCCATATTTCCTCTGCAAGTTCCCAACTTTAGTATAATAATAGAGAAGATTTTTAGTACCCCCCTAATGCTTTAGTAACACATCATCTAAGGCCTCAATGTCTGTAATAGACCTAGGGGGTAGTTCTCTGAACCATTTTCTAGCCTCCCCATCTAGGTTTTGGACAAAAACCCTCATCCACACATCCTCTTCATTGATATCTAGGTTATCAGCATAGCTATAAAAGGAATCAAGGTGCTCTTCAGCTAATATTCCTTCTGCACCAGTAAACTTTGGCATAAATTCTTGATAATCTCCTGCAGGCATGACATTCAAAGGGGTAGGCAAGACTAAGGGTCCATACCTAGCAACAACGATTCTTTCTATCTTTGTGAGGGCTTGTTGTCCTGCCATGACTGAGGTAAGTGGAAGGATAGTGGTAAACTGAGTGGAATGGATCAATGAGAAGAATGACAGAGACAGAGAAATATAATAGACAACATGGATGCTTCTTTGAACTGAGGTCCACAAGGGAAATGAATGACTAAGGAGATTTATGAATCTCTGAAAGTGATTTTCACTTAACAGAGATACATGGGAATTCTAAGGATTACCTAGTCCTAATGCTCCTTACTGCGATATCTTCTTCTGCTGAAATATCTTCTCAGGATCAGGCACTGGTTCAGCCGGTGATTTCTGAAGATATCTCTGAACATACCTCACAAACTAAGCCAGAACTACAATGTGGAGTCGCTATATAGATGATTACAACCAAAATATGTGTCCAGACCTTATCTATCATCAAAATATGGAACTGTGTCATTCTCCCAGGGAAGCTGAGCTTCAATCTCCTCTCCCTGATAATGGTGCTAATTAATGTTATCACCCCAAGAAACTCACCTAGGTTGTATACCAGTGATGCTCAGGAACATTACAAACTCAAAAAAATGTTGGATAAAATGATGGATGAATGAAAGAAATGATGCACATTCAAGCCAGATAACCACTCCTACTATGATTGACCCTAGATATGGGTGAACACCCCCAAACTACAAGGATTTTAACCACCAATTACTCACAGCTTAAGGAAAACGTGAGGATGGAGAAGACTAACCCCACCAGCAGATGCAAAAGACCCTATGATGGCTGGTTGGAACCAGTTAGAAGGTATGTAAATCTATTATCTAATACACAGACAGGATGATAGCTCTCTAGTATTAAAACAACAGAAACATGTAAGAAAATTCAATGAGACATGCTAAATTCTAACATAGAGGTGGGGTGATAGCCCCTCTGATGCCAAAAAATTACAGTACATGAATTAATGCAAAACAGGCATAGTCTGGAACATAGAGGAAGTGAAAAGTGAGAAATTGACAGTAAAAGAAGCTTGTATTAGTTGGAAATGAAGACCAAATGCTGTAGGTCTCACAATATTTACAGTCTCCAAAAGTTGAAACTTACAACAAACTAGCACTCATCTAACACCCATCAAACTCATTACATCATTCTTTTCAGTATATATATAGTGTGTTTACAAAAATATCTGTTAGGGTATACGTGGAGGTGTCTTAATGGATCACCAACCACATTTACAAAATGTTATGAGCACTGATACATTCTGACTATTTTAATGGACAAAATTGACTCTTTCTGGTGCTCTGTAGTCGTGCTAGGGAAGATCAAGTAAATCATGGATGAAATTCCATGCCTGATAAATGCTTTTCACTACTCGAGGTTGTCCTTTTTGTCCTCCAGCCATTCTGTTCTTGAATGTGGTAGCTGAAATATTAACTACGGAGAGTATTTGGATCATAGCCTCCTTCCTCTTTCGGGTGTACAGGGCTGCTAAAACACAAACATTGCATTGAAAATGGGTGATGGACTGGGCATGACTATTAACCGTTGGATGAAAAAAATGTACGGCAAAGATTGTTTTGCGGTGAAAGCTATGAAATATGGCAAATACATTATCGGAGGCGGAAAAGTGGACATGAGACTTTATACAAAGGAATGGTGAGTCATATCAAGTCCGACACCTGATATCACATCGGCAGAAATGCAGTGGTCTACATTAACATCAAGCCCTGACCCTACAACTTGCGATCACCGATGAACATCACATCGGTAATTCGGAAGCGAGTGCAAACAAATGCGGGCCATTGGATCGTCAGGATTGATCGGATGGTGGAGGAGACATCGCGTTATCGCATCGGTGGAAGACAAAGGGAGGAGCTTTGACACATATGGGTCTGATCTGTGATAGCAATCAAATCACATCGGAGGGGGTCAAGGGAACAGATGGAGGTAGTGGGGCTAATGCAAGATTGCGATAAGATCGCATCGCAAGGGAAAGAAAAGGAGGCAGGGAGTTAACAGGGATTAACCGAGGAAATAGGGAAAAGTAAGGGACTGAAGAGGCTTTAAGAGAAAAACATAGATACGGAGGGTTAAGAGAGTATGAGGAAGCTGAAGGAGAAGAAAGTGAATGACTTTTGTGAGCTCCCCTTTTCTTCATAAACACATGGCCAATCTAGACTTTGATCCTCCAAATGTTGAAGCTTGTACAAGAGCTAACAGGCAGCATCACTTTTCCTGTGATATCGTCAAGCACTATGTATTCTTTGTTTTCTTTTTCCTGTTTCTTTTCCTACAACTGATTCTTATACAAGACCTTTTCATTGAATATTACATCTCTGCTCCTAATGATTTTGTGATTTTCATAATCATATATATAGGCGATAACCAAAATCATTAACACCATATCCAATAAAGGTACATTTCTTTGATTTTGTCTCAAGCTTTGTTCTATTTTCTTTATTAATGTGGACAAAGGCTTCACAACCAAAAGTATTTAAGAATTAGTAGTTTACCTTTTTACCTGTCTGTGATTCCTCTGGAATACCACCATCCAAGGAACTTGAAGGCCCTCTGTTTATTAAATAAACAACAGTATCTATAGCATCTGCCCAAAATTGTAAAGGCAATCCTACATGTAATCTCATGTATCTTGCAAGCTCCACGATTGTCCTGTTCATCCTTTTTGACACACCATTTTCTTGTGGTGTTCCTAGAACTATCTTCTCTCTACAAATTCCATTCTCGAAACTGTACCTATCAAACTCTTTGCTGCAATATTCACCTCCATTATCTGATTTGAGACTCTTCAACCTTTTCCCTGTCTCATTTTCAACCAAAGCTTTCCATTTCCTAAAAGTATCAAATACATCAGATTTATTTTGAATACAATAAATCTAGGTTTTTTTGGTTGCATCATCAATAAAAGTAACATAATAATGAGAGCCACCGAGAGATGATACCTGAGAAGGTCCCTGGACATCTGTATGCACAAGCTCTAATTTTTTGCTCTTCTTTTCTTTCCTGACTCTAAGGAATCTTACTCTCTCTTGTTTTCCATAAACACAATTTTCATAGAATTTTAAATCAACATGCTTCAAACCTGGCAACAAATTTCTTGACTGAAGAATCTACATCCCCTTCTCACTCATGCACCCGAGCCTGTGATGCCACAATGCCATATCTTCTCCTGTGGAGGTTAAAGCATTAACAGGATTAGAAATACCATTGCATAAATACAATGTACCAACCTTTCCTCATTTCGCTATTACCAAGGATCCTTTAGTGACCTTCCAGGTTTTATCTGTGAAAGCACTTATGCAACCTTCACCCTCCAACTGCCCAATTGAAATCAATTTTTTCTTCAGATCTGGAACATGCCTTACCTCCTTCAATAGCCATTGATTTCCATTCTATTGTTTTATGAACACAGTACCCATTCCAATGATTTTACAGGGTTTATCATCACCCAATCGAACTTGTCCAAGATCTCCTTAAACATAATCATGAAAATGTTTCCTATCAGGTGTGGCATGGAATGAGGACCCTGAATCTACCACCCAGGAATCAATAATATTCTATAATGAAAGAATCAAATCATCTTGCAACACATCACCTGTTACATTCGCTTCATGATTTATTTCTTGTTGCATGTCTCCTTTTCCCTTCTGAGACTTGCAGTCATTCTTCAGGTGTCATTTCTTCCCTCATTTCTAGCACACTATCCCCGATCTGGACTTGGATCTGGCTTTTCTTGACTTACTGCGATATCCTGGGCTCTTTCCCCTTTCCATTTTTCTTCCCCTAGTCTCTGCAGTCAGAGCATTAACTGATGTCTCACCAGAGCTTTTTTGTCACATTTCCTTGCTAAGGATTGCATTGACAACATCTTAAAACTTTAAAGTATTAGATCCAGAGATAGAGTTACTAATGGCCATAAATAAGCCATTCCAACTTTCTAGCAATGACCATGGAAATAACAGAGCCCTAACTTCATCATCAAAATTTACCCCTACAGAACTTAACTGACTTGTAACTGTGTTAAAATCATTTAAATGGTCTGCAACAGATCCACCTTTTGACATATTAATATTAAATAAATGTTTCATAATAAATACCTTATTTCAGGCCGAGGGTCTTTCATATATTTTGGCCAATGCCGACATTAAACCCTATGTTATCATTTCCTTTTAAATATTAAACGCTACCGATGTCGCTAGGCACAACCGTATTGTTTCAAGTGCCTTTCCATCGAGAATATCCCATTTTGTGTCTGTCATACTCATCAACTTCTTTGTCTTTCTGCTCAATGGTAGGTACAGATCTCTCTGATACAGATAATCTTCCATCTGCATCTTCCACAACTGGTAGTTTTGGCTGTTGAGTTTTTTGACCCTAAACCTACCATCTTCCGCCATTGCTCCCACTCGAACCAGGAACCCTTCTCTCCTACGAGCTTATCAGCCAAATAGACCTTCAGCTCTGATAGTAATTGTTAGAAAATTATATATTACGGAGCAATTGAACACATAAGAATATTGCAGAAATATAAGCACAGAAAATTCATAAAACAAGAGAGACACAGATATACGTGGTTCACCCAGTTTGGGCTATGTCCACGGAGAAACATCAAGTCCTATTATCCTGCAAACTGAAGAGATACAACCTACAGTAGATCCATTGTAACTCCCTCTTCTTTCTCAATCTCCTCTCTTTTCCTCACTTAGAATACAGATATACCTAGACGCAATACAATTCCCTCATATATTGTGAGGGGTTTCCTTCTAGGGCAAAAAACCCTAAATTAAACATAACTTCTACCGTCAGATCATCCACCTAATGAACAACCCATATTGACTAGAAATTACTATACTTTTACAAGGAAATTTTACCTCTATTTTTAGCTTCGGGGGCGCTACCCCCGAACACTCGGTAGGGGACCGTGGGCCCCAGGATCCCCCAGTCGGGGGGGAATAGCCCCTCTGGACCCCCTGTGGGGGGGGACAACTCCCCTCGCACCTCCCCCCCCCCCCCCTGCGTGGAGAGGTGTACAGTCTTCCTGGGGTATACATCTGGCTGAAACCTTTGAATATAGAAGATAATCAGGCTCCACACCCAACGGCAGTGGCCAACTATACATATAACTAGTGTATCTAAGCCTACAATTAGGTGGAAAAGGATACTTCCCAACCTAAAATTATAAATAAGTGATTCCTTCAACTCCTATTACTGTTGTTGAGTTTATCTCTCAATTGTGTTGGTAAAATAAGAGATGAAAAATGTATGTATTTTCTTGCATTGAATTTCAAATGTGGTACACATAGTAAACTCTCATACAAACCTAGTATGGTGATTTGAATATGTTCACATCTCTCACCATGTTCCTTCTTTTGATTCCATAATTATATGGTTAGCAATTGGGTTTGATACAATATTAACCTTTGATATCTTATCAGGAATAAACTTTTGTCGCTGCAAATTTCAGTAAAATATATTGAAGTGTAAATGCATAGCTAAAGTAAATACATATTAATGCTTGAAAGAAATATCTATTATATATCAAGGGATAGTATTACGAATGGAGGATGGAAAATTTGGTCGAAAACTTTGTTATTACCAAGGGAGAGTAAAAATTATAGTCTCATAGTGAAAATGTATTCATATTATTATGAAATTTATATAAATATATGTATTCATGTAGATGTTTAAATTTATGCTTGGTTTAATCTACATTCATATGATCTTAAAAGATCTTTGGTAACTTTGCAATTTTACTTCATAATGCATAAATGTGCATCTAATTCATACCTATTTTGTTGCAAGGAATTTCTTCATTTATGGTGGGGAGTAACTCTTAGTAATTATGTTCAATTACTTGATTATGAGGAATGCTTGAAGGTTCTTGATTCCTAGGAATTCAAATTGAAGGTTCAATTATATAAGTTCATGTGAATGTTGAGCAATGTTTTGATAAATTTTAGGTTTAGTATATGTTGGCAAGTCATCTAGTTTAACTATGTGAATTTCATAAGTTCTCATAGTAACCCATTCTAGGTGAGAAATTGAAAGGAAAATATAAAATTCCTTGTAGACTGTGTGAAGGCGATCATGCCATCCACCGTTGTCCCTTCCTAGACGAAGCTAAAAGAGTCTTGGATAACCATCCTGCTTCACTGCTACAACTTCCTTCTGGATACAAGAAACTCTTGCCGAGTCCATCGCTAGTTGAAAAACCCAACTGACACACCTTTGTGGTCAGTCGAAGCATCTATCATTCAAGATAAACCTTGTGAGTCCACACCGGACCAAAGTCAACAAGTCGAGATGGCAGTCGACCCAGTATTGTCTTCAGAAGGTCCGTCTTCAAATGATACAATAACTGAAGAGAATGAGAATGAAACCATTCAAATTCTTTTCCTAAACACAGACTCCAATGTACATGGGAGAAATCTACCCATTCCTTTACCACAGAAAGGAAGTTCGTCAGAGTTGTATCCGACCGTTTATTTGGTCCCACCTCCAAGAAACCTAGTTGTTTCCTTCGATTGAAACCTACTAGGCAGACCCCGTCTACCATCTAATGTACCATTCCAAATCATAGTACAAGCTTACAGAATGGTCATGGATGGTACTATCATAGATGAAGGGGCTTTTGTGAGTATCCTTTCCTCAACTGCCTGGAAAGCGCTTGGTTCACCATCGCTCCTACCTGAGATGCGAAATCTGACAAGCTTCGACAAAGGAACCAGTCGACCATTAGGGATCCTTCCAAATTTGCCTATAAATTTGAGAAGGAAAATCATTTATCTGAATGTAATGGTAGTCGAAGGACCTTTAGATTATAATATACTCCTTGGGCGTGACTACATTTATAGCATGGGAGCTATTGTTTCCTCACTCTTTTGAGTAATGTGTTTTCCGCATGAAGGCAGAGTGGTCCAGCTTGTAGACCAGCTTTCATTCCCCGGCTCACACATAGCTTTGGGCAAGGATCGTTGATTATGGTGGCTTTCAACAAATGGTTCTCTATAGATCCATGTGAGAACATAGTCTTCCAAGATTATCAATAGAGTCATGTATGTTAGATGATGGGAGTCAATTGGTTGTATATGGGGTCGAGTCTCCTAATTGATGGGAGTCAGCAAGCTATGTAAAAGACACATTTTGCTTAACACAAGATTCAGAGCATCGCAACAACAACAAGGGTGGTTATTTTCTAGGTAAATAGTTTTCTACCAGATATCTTGTGTCCTTTATATGGGTATGTTTTGATGTGTTTTTTATTGTTTCTCTCATGGTTATCTTGTTTAGATACTTATATTATTTGTGTTTATGTCATAATCAATTATGTTGTTGATTAATAGTGTACACTCCAATAGATAAGTTTTAATTGGTAATATTGTTAAAGAAGTCACACTATTGATTCACCCCCCCCCCTCTCAGTAGTTCTCAAATGTTTCCAACAACTCTCTCCAGGGTTATTATCCTCGCCTTAGCTACATCATTCTTCCATTGGACTAGGGTGCGGACATCAACTAATGGTGTTTTTGGAATTTATGCCTTGACATATTCCAGCAATACATTTTCATTTGGATCTACCTCCATGCGATCCTTCTAGGAAATGAAATTTTAGTTTCCTTCCAAGGCATATTCTAATCTCAGTCCATTAAAGGCCATTCTCTTGACTCTGAAGAAATCCTGCTACACTAAAGCTGCAAATTCAAAACTCCTAAGGAAAACTTAAAAATTATTGTTCTACTATGAATCTTTCTATGGTACCATGTAGAAATATGGTGATATAATTGTAACTTCTCAAAAAATTTAATCTAAATCAAGAGACACAATTCTACTCTACTACTCTGTGAAAATTAATTGACGATTTAGAACAGCATTTGCAAACATGCATCAATCAGATACACAAGTACATAGATTTTATCTAGGGGAAACCAACTGCTAAAAACTCCTTATGTCTTATTTCATTAATAATATTAATAGAGAATATATTGTTGGGTCTCCATTTTGTCTTATTTTTATTTATTTCTCTCATGTTGTTGATTGGCTAAATGATTATTTTCGAAGAGTATTTGTTACTTCTCTGTTTTAATAGGATTAAATAGCATTAATAAAAGTTTAATTGAGGTTTGTATGTTGCAGGATTAAAACCAGTTTGATTATACTTTGGGACGTTCCTGCACCATTGCATTTACCTACTTGCACAATTTTATGGCTTCCTGCACTATGCTAAACTCAAACCTGGTCTTATGTTATGTTCATGAAGCCAATGGTATTTTCTTAGTAGCATGCAAACTCTTACACTGATATCATTGAAATTGAAGCTGTGACTATACTCGAACCCTCCAGTTCATGGGGCTAGAATTGTGGCCAATATTGTTGGGCAAGATACATAGACTACACACTTTGGCAAGCCCTCATCACATGAAATTTTGGTTGAATATTTCTATAAACATCAAAATTTTCAAAATTATGTTCTTACATTATACATAGTGCACAGTGATCAACTTGTGTGATGACTCGTTCATCATAGAATCAGGAGGATAGTACATAACCATCCAAATCTCAAGAAGAATTCATATCGGCAATGTTGAGATCTACAAAATAACCAAGAGAATTATCTTCCGTTTTGATTGATGTTCAAGTGAATTGAAGCTAGAAGCATAAACCGAGTATAATGTTAATGTTACAAAACCACTGTGTTTAGCACATCCTGGGCACCCATGTTTACATCTCTTTCTCGTTAGAGAATGTTGCATATGGCACGACAAGACATAACCTTAAAATTCTTGTTGGAGTGGAGAGATGGCCTTAGGAGCCACAGTTCCTTCAGGCTCAGAAATGTAGTCCTTTGCTTTCGAAATAATTACTACGTCATTGTTGGTGTTTTTGGTTTCTACGTGGCCACTTATACAAAAGTGGTGTGTTAATTGGGAGGATCAACAATTGGAGCGACCATCGCCATGAATGTAGCAATATCTGGACCAATCTCAAGAGCTTCAATGAATCTAGCAAGGACAATAGGATCTGCAGTGGCTGGAAAAAAATATGCAAGCATATGGATATACATGGTTGCACCTATAATCGGTGTCTTAATGGGTACAATGACTTATAACATGATTCGAGAGACAAATAAAGTCCAAAAGAAAAATTAGGAAGAGTGGGTCATTCGTTAAGGACATGAGCTCCAATGAATCAATTAACAACATACCAACTTAGATATTTCTCGCATTCCCGATACGGTATCCAGTCATACTGGAGCTTACGACCAGAGAGGGTTGTATGTCATTCTTCCAGGTTTTGAATGTTACGTAGGATCTTGAGAATGAGAATGGCTGGGAATCCATTATGACAGAATATTCCAGCACTGTATCTAAAGGCCACAAAGGATGTAGCAGTGACTAGGCAAGTCATTACATTGAATTGAAGGGTAGTTGAATCACACCTTCCAGTAACAGCCACTCCACGAAAAGAGGAATGATTCACCAGAATCGTTCCCTCTTTCGACATTCATTTCAAAGTAATTCTTATTTGGGAAAATTGTTAAAACTAATAATCTTCTATATTTTAATTGGCTGAATTAAAAGGCCTAGTTTGTAATTCGATTCTATATAACAGATTTCCGGGAGAAAGAACAATTAGTGAGTTATTCAATTAATTAGACATACAAGAATTAGGAAATCGATTGAGCCAAAAGTAATGCGCATGGAGGAAGGCGCAGAAGGGAAGAGGAGCTATACCAATGTAGCCTCATGTAGTTCATAACTAGTGGATCACTTCTCTTGTCTTGCTGGAGTTGAGCATTGTCTATGTGATTTAAAGATCCTTTTTTTAGGAATTAATTGAAGAAATATGCCAGCATGTTTTATTATCTATTTGTTGTGTCTAATGATTCTGATTATTGTGTGAACCAGGTTAATTGAGGGTGTAATATGGTTGGGTTGGCCACGAGACCAGCTCGCCACCTCTCTTCATTTCTTAAATTAATTATCATTTAAATTGTCATTTACTGTGTGAAGTTTATTTAATAATTTATAGTCTCTTTCCTTCTCTTGATTGATGTTATTTAATTTGTTGAAACGTTTTCTTTTCATCTCTAAACTTCATTGATTTGCAACATTAAGAAATTGTTCTTGTACTTGATATTTGTGCTTACACTTGGGATATTTCTTCATATCGAATTGTGTCCCTCCAGTTGTTGTTATCTACAAGATCTACTTATGCGTTGATGAGTTGTAATTGATTTATATTCTAGAACATTAAAACAATGTGAATGACTATGGTTTTGAGGTACTGGCATATTCATTGAATATACGCTTACAAGACCATATATTACTTGTATGTCGTAGACCTGATATTAATGAAAGAAAATTGCACTATGTTGAAAACAATAATATTTAGTTTCCGTTAAACTTCTGGACAGTTCTCCAGGATTTATTCTCAGGGACAAGGAAGGTGAGATTCATATTAATTTAATTTCTTTCATAAGTTATTTACGCAGTAGATTTACTTGTCGATGCTTCCAAGTTAATTTCACACAGAATTAGTACAAGAAGAATTAGTATAGGCAGAATGATTTTGAATTTCTTTTGAATTCCTTCCTGCATTTACAGTCTCTCGATATTATTTCGACACTATTTAGTTTCCAATTATGATTTCCTTTCTAAATTTCCCTTCACATTGTTAGTTTCATTTTATTTCCCGCATGATTTAATTTTTTGGATTGGTTTTTTCTCAAATTTTCTTTTAGTGCAAGATTTCATTTATTGATGAGATTATTACGCAAGATAGACTAGAATTTGTTTTGTAGGTTGCTAGGGCATTTCTCTGGCATTTCCAGTGTTGTGTCTCAAAGTTCACAAACTTTCTGGATTGAAAAACTAAATGTTGGTACATTTATAAGCCCTATACTGCACCCAACATTTTGGCATTGTTGTTGGGAGGCACTTAGGGGATTGACCTTGGTAACCTAATTCATTTTTTTTTTCCTTCACCTAGTTTCTCTTGCAATTTTATGTTATTTGAATTTATTTATTTCCTACACTATTTCTTTAAGGTTTCTCAATTTATTTAATGTTGTAAGAACCCCCCACCCACCCCACACATATATATACACACTACTTAGGTGCTAAAGAATGTACTAGTTGGCTTGTGAAAAATAGGAAAATGGTATTTTGAGGAATCATCTAATGAGGAATTTTTATGCTGCTACAAAGACATACAATTCATCCACTGAAGAATTAACAATTGAAAAATGTAATATTTTGATTGAACATAAAAATGATATTATTAGATATTTGTTTTCAAAATTGGATGATTTGTAGAAAGAAACACCTCCTTGGAATGTATCCACTTACTAGCCTGAAAATTTTCGAAATTGGTGAAGAGGATCATCCAACAAAACATTTCCCATCACTACCAAGATTACTATAGGTACTCAAGAAATTAAGTAAGGAATGGAATCAACTTCTAGGTGTAACTCAAAACCCCTTATCATTTGATACTTGGAATAATGCTTATTTTCCTGAGCAGGTTCCTCAATATGTTTACAATCCTACAGTTTCATGGCAAACTTTTAATTCTCCTGCAATTGAACACCCTGATTCATGGCCATAGTGGCCCTCTCCTCGGCCCTCATCCTTGAGCCAGATATCACCATGGCTTCAAGAATCATTTGGATCCTTATCTCTACGGAAATCTCCCACGAAAATTCAATCATATGAGCACCAAACAAATCCACAATTTCTTTCCAATGCACCATTAGGTTATCCTCCTCCATGGTCCCAACTACATGTGCAACCTTACCCTAGCCTTAATCCATACCCTACAACTTATCCTAATCCTTACCCTACTCCTTATCCTTACCCATAGCTTAGCTCTCATTCAAACCCTAATCCATACCCTAGTCCTAGTCCATACCTTACACCTAACCCGGGTTCTAATTTAAACCTAGACCTAACCCTAGTCCAAACCCTAATCCCAATCCAAACCCAAGCCTTAGTCCAAGCATTAACAAAAACCCTAGCCCAAACCATATCATAAACCCTAATCTAAACCATTAGGTTGCAAAGTAGTTCCAAACATCTATTCTTCCCATTGAAAAAAATGCTACATCTTCCATGTTGGGAAAGTGAATGAATTTGGAAACCTCCCCAATTAGTGTTGAGCATTTACCCAAGGAAGATATAATTCAAAGACTGTGAGAGGAGAAATATTTCATTGGAACTTGTTATCAAAATGTTGTTAAAGCCTAAAACCATAGAATCTCTCTCAACCATTCTTGTCAATTTGAAAATCAAATATTTGAGCCTAAGCTTGAGGGATTTATCTTTTGTATTTCACCATATTCTTTGTGCCTCCAGGAGAGTGACTATCAAACTATGGAAGACTTGCATCAATTGGAGAATCATACATATGTGGATTCCATTGAATCCTGGTTTCAAGCAATCATTAAGCCACCTTATTTCCTCATCATTTGGGAACTCTTGGTACCATGTCAATTGAAGCAACTAGTTTCTCATGCTTTTGTATGTCTTGAAGTCGATTCTTTAAAACTAAGTGTGAGTATAATCAACATTTTGTTACGCACATGGCTTCATTGGAAGTATGCCTTCACTTAAAGGTGATATTTCTTCCTTTAAAAATAGGGTAGGATAATATGAGAATAATGAATAAAGATGTTTAACAACACTCTTGAACGTGTGATTCCCTAAAAGCACAATTTTTTGGAATGTCTATTATCATGTACTCTCATGGTTAAACTTGTCAAAAGAAATTTACACTTATTACCTCATATTTTAAAGTGACTTTGATTATCGATTAACATGTCAGTCAAGGATATTGTTTTAAGTTACACGTAATACTTTTTCCTATTCTAACAAACTATCATCCAGAAAATCATTTCAAATTCCTCTTCGAAGAGAATAGGGAAAAGCCTCCTATGGTGGACCATGCCTACAAAACTCTAATAAGATTTCATAAAGAACCCTGAAATGATCAACTCAAGGAGTATTTTTGGTTATTATCCGAGATGTTTTTTAAATATGTTCTTAGAGTAGCATGACCAACTAGTAAAGAATAATAATTAAAAACTTTTCATGCCATCCTGCACTCTTAAAGTGTATATTTTCTTCCCCACCTATTAAGTAAACCATCTAAGGTTAATCATAATCATTTTTTTTTTTTCTTAAGAAAAAAAACATAAACGAATTAATTTAGGGATAGGAGGTCTCATTAAGAGACGACCTACTTTGATCATGGGCCCAAGGAGAATGACATTACCGCACTGGTCACCAAGTCAGGTTAATGGCTTTCAGTTGAAAATATGGAATACGAGAGGTCTCATCGTGAGCCAGCATGTTCATTCTTGTTAGTTCTTGTGAATGGCACTATTGATAGCCGGTTACCGAGCTAGGACAATGCCTTCAATTAACTTCTAAAAAGAGAAAAAGTAAAATTTTCTTAAATGAATCTGAATCTATATCTAATAGGTGGGACAAAAGCATTTCATAATGTTAAAAGGTACCCTTGTCAAGGATAGAGACGCCTACTAGTAGCAGGGCCATGTCTATCGTATTTAAAGTTAATTCTACACTATAATTTACTTGGTTGTTTTTGCTATCAATCTTTTTGAGAATGGCTTTAAAATCCTTCTATTGTTATACCTTGGAGTTCTAATTTTCTAGAATGATTTTTTTATGGATGCGAGGACCCTTAGTGCATATAATTCACTGTGCCCAGACAAAAGGAGCTTCAAATATACATGGATAATGGTAAAATGATCACTGTGGGAAGGTATTGTTATGTCAACTTTTAACACTTTGGTTTTTAAAAAGAAATCAGGCACTCATATTTATAACAAGGATATTAAAATTGAAGCTTCTCATAAGAGATGCCTCTAAGATATTCTTTTCTAAATTTTAAAAGTTAGCTATTTTATTCAAGTAATAAAATCATCTGTGCAATTTAGTTTTTATGGCAATTTTCTTTTTAGGTTTCCTTGAAATCAGTCTAAGCAAATAAATAGTCCAACAGGCACTCTATTTTTAGAGCAATTTTTAACTAGCGCAGGAAGTGTGATCATGCAAAATTGAAGGAAGATCATTTTGAATACCTACAAATCTTTCTAATTTTGTTTTTTTGCAAGGAAGTAACAATACCGGATTTCCTTGCATGAGGACATGTAAGATGGTCAGCATGGGGGGATGTTGGGTCTTCGTTTTGTCTTATTTTTATTTATTTTTCTCATGTTATCGATTGGCTAAATGATTATTTTCGAATATCATTTGTTACTTCTTTGTTTTAGCAAGATTCAAATAACATTAATGAGAGTTTAATTAAGTTTTGTATGCTGTAGGATTAAAACCAGTTTGATTATACTTTGGTATGTTCCGACACCATTGCATTTACATACCTGTACCATTGGATTTACCTTGCTGCACCATTTTATGGCTTCCTACACTTTGGTGAACTCAAACCTAGTCTTATGCTCTGTTAATGAAGGCAGTGGTATTTTGTTAGAAGCATGCAAACTCTTGCATTGATATCATTGTGGTTCAAGTTTTGCCTATGCTTGAACTCTCGAGTTCATGGGGCTAGGATTGTGGCCAAAATTGTTGGGAAAGATACAAAGGCTGCAAACTTTGGCAAGCCCTCAGTACATGAAATTTTGGCTGAATATTTCCATAAACATCAAACTTTTGAATATTTTGTTCTTACATTATACATACTGCACGGTGATCACCTTGTATGATGACTCCTTCATCATAGAATTATGAAGATATTACATAACCATCCAAATCTTAAGAAGCATTTGTACTGATAATGTTGAGATCTGAGAAAAAACCAAGAGAATTATCTTTAATTTTGATTGATGTTCAAGTGAATTGAAGCTAGAAGCATAAACTGTGTATAATCTTAACGATACAAAACCACTGTGTTCAACACATCCTAGGCATCCACGTTTGCATCTCTTACTCGTTAGAGCATGCTACAGATGTGTTATAGACATTTTTGGGCACTTCAACCCCAATCATAAATGTCCATAAACTGAGGGCTCCTAAGTCACTAAAAGTGTTGCTTCACTGCCTAAAGGAACAAGGTTAGCTGATTATATCCTCTCCCAAAAGATCTCCACTAAAACCCGCTCATAAATGGTCAAAACTGGACCATACTGAAAACTCAGTGCAAAGGGTGCGATGCATACTGAATTTCTTCTCTGTAGGGTGCGATGGTCGGGAATGGAGAAATGGCAGGGACAGAATGTGAGGTGGAAGATCATGGAATCTTCCAGAAGCTTCCCCTCTGACACTTGCCTCTCTGTTTTTGACCAGGGATGAGTAAGATATCATCATTCTCCAAGTGGAAGTAGGAACTATCATAGAGAGGACACTAATCAAGATCCCAGAAGATGACTCACCTCCCTATAATCATCTATATATGGATCCCTCATCACAGAGTTCTAGAGGCTGGAATTTTGTATCTTATAGAGAAGTGTTGTTAGTTTTCTGGTGTACATTCATAGTGTTGGGTGATCTAATCTTTAATTGAGGTGAAGAAGGGCTTTCTAGCTGGAGGATGATGCTGGGTCAAAACATATGGTTGTAATCCTCTTGCTACTTTTCATCTTAACAAAGCTATTCAAGTTTTCCTCCATATTCTTGTGTACTTTCTTATATATGCATTTGTATGGTTAACACACATCTGGTCCTATGTTATTTATGAATATAGATCTTTGTTCTTCGATAGTAGTATGTTGCTATAATTCCACAGGTGCTCTTTGAAGCTGGGCAGACGAAGAAGAAGTGGCAAAGCTCTATCAGGAAGGAGAGGAAATCAAGCGCAAGACTAAGGTTGGTCTCCTTTGTTCCACTCCTATCTATTTTCATAAAGGAAAGCGAAAATAGACTTTACTTGTTTGTTTCTAAGATAGCTATCACTCTTAGTGGGAATAGCAGTATCCGAGTGGACACTATTCCCGGTAACAAAATGGCAACTCCGCTGGGGAGCGACTAGATTGTTTGTTAGCCTATCTATCTTTGTTTCTTTTATAAACTTACAGACGGAGCGTGAAGCCAAGCCAGCTATCCTTCAAATGACATTTGTTATAGAAATGCAAAGTAGATCAATGCTACTTTAGTCTATCTCCGGGTTTTGTTTACGAATTCAACAAATGATCTGCAAACAGTCTAATTGCCCTAAGTGGTGGCTCTAGTAACCTCTTTAGATCACCCCTGTGTTTTACATATACTGAACATTACTTACTCGGCCTAAATCCCTAAACTGAATTGCAAATTGTGAGTAAAAATTTGTTTAAAGTCTCGCACTGGTACCATCACACCTTGCCTTGAAGGAAGACTGTATGCATCGCACTTCCCGAGTGCAGTAGGTATGTTGCATACTGAATTGATAGTGTGACAGGTGCGATGGTCAAGGAAGGTTAACTTTACCTTCAGACTTTGGGTTTTTCCTCACTATTTTTAGTCCTATTCAGGAGTTTTTCTGTCTGTAGTCAGTGTATCTCTGTGAAAAAACCCTTTTCTTACATTATTCTGCCTCCCTAGTGCAAAGAACTGTAAGTGTTTTTATGTATTGTGCGCCATTTTTAGTTCTCTTTTGCAAAAAGGTAGCATAGTTGAACTGTCGTTTCTGGATCTGAAAGTGTCATAGTTGTCATTTTCAGTTTTAGAAGACAATCTCATTGTTCTTGGTAGTCGATTATACAGTTACTATTGCATATGATTTGAATAGTAGTTTTTAATGCGTCGAAAAGCAATTTTCTTTTCGAAATCGCAAAGTGTCTCTCTTAACTTCACTTCATTTTGAAAAGAAATTGTTTGAGTGTTGTCACTTTGAAAATAATTCAGATTTTCACATAGCTTTCTTATCATCATTCATACATTAAGAAGGCTGAAAACAAATACATGCATCTGCATTTATATTTTGACTGCTTGGTTTGATTTAGGACAGTGCATTTAGCGTGTGCTCTGTGCTCTTTGCTGAAAGATTCTTAACTTTCTTTCCTTAGTAGCTAGGATTTTCATTGCCAAAAGAAGACTAAACGTTTGTTTATCATCTTAGACTGCATTTTAGAAATTGTATACACATCATGCGGTGAACCTGAAAGGAAAATTTTTGAGCAAGATCAACTTAAAATAAATTTAATGAATCTAACAATGCTTTGGAACCTAACGCACAACATCTAGAGGTCTAGGCTAGAGACGTATTCCCGCGTCGTAAAACCTGGTAACTGTTGTTTTCATTGTTGGTTGGGTGATTCCTCCACTCTGAGATGGCAAGTGCTAGTATGGACTTGTGCTCCCACGTACCGTTGAGTATATTTTGGGAGACCACAATAGGTTGCATCCTTTATCCTTAGGAAGCCATGTCTGCCACCCTATCGATCGCAATGCACTGAACACAACATTCAAGAAGATTGACTGCCGTACCGTAAAAAGTATTCTGTAGTTTTGCAATTGGTTTGGTAATCCTCTCTGCCTAGATCTCCAGAGAAGTCCATTTTTCTCCTTGTCAGACTCCTTAAAGGAAAAGTTCCTCTGAGCACTTGTCACTTTAGGCTCAATAAAAATCCATGGCGACTAGAGTCATCTTTTGTTTTTCCTCAACTCTTTAAAATTGAACAAAACAAGTTGTGTCAAAGCGTCTAAAATTCATTTAATTTGAAAAACATTTTTCCCTTTTATTTTGAGTTGACCAAGTAATCCATAATCGTGGAAGAAATTCAATCAAAACCCCATTGTTCGTGGAGACTTACGAGTCATCCGTCATTGACTCCGGAAGCGAAACCATTCCGGACGAAGTGAACTCGTTTGACCAGATCAAAGTCCCCTAGGTTGGTTGGAGCAAGCACTCCAACATCCTCAAAGACTCTGGTTACTCCGAACATTTCTAGTATGCCTGCCTCTACAGAAGAAGTTTTGCAACAGCAAAAGCACATTACAACTGATCCTAGTGTGATGGTAAACACTTCCATTCCTAAATCGACTCCATCTACAACTGATTCGAAAGGTGTTTCTCTCTGACCATCTGTTGCTACAGAACTTATATCTTCTTCGGCACCAGAAATATTTTACTGACCTGGTAGTCTTCCTCTTCCTCCTCGATTGATTGCCATAGAAGAGATTGCGAAATATCCTCCATCTAGTACTCCAACGCAACTTGGAGCTAGGATCGCCCTGTATCCTTCTTCATTAGAAGATATTCACCTGCCATCGGACGTTCCTAAAGAATCGTTGAGGAATCTTTTGGATAGGCTTAATATGTCTGAACAATCGTCAACATCAAGGACTGTGTTACCCGACACAGCAACAACAGAAGCACCTTCTACTATTCTGATAATGTTCGTCGGCATGCCATCTATCCCAACAAGATTTCAATCACTGGATGGAGTCCATCTAGGGGCTATTTCGACAATATGTACTATTCCCGTTTGTTTGTCTGGAATTATATTTGGAATCTCTTATGTTGAGTCTCAACAAACTGATCCATCACAAGGTCAATTTGGGAAAACTGGTCCCCAAAGGCAAAGCATTCCTTTCAGTACTGGATTACCATCGTATGGAGGGCCGTACACCCTTTCATTGCCTTCCTCAGAAGGACAAACATGCGTGAGTTCACAACAAAATTTGGGTTATGTTGGAATCACGACTAGAGGTTGGGTGCCAATCCTATCTCAACAACCAAGAGTTGTATGCTCAATACAACAAAGTTTACCTATGACAAATATCCCCACTACGCCAGCTATTGTGGCAGTATCGCAAGTACAAGCATCACCAGTTGTATGCCAAACTCAAGTTTCGCCAGTTGTAATACAACAATCTCTTGTACCTACGACACAACCGCAATCACCAACTAGTGGAATGGCATAGGTTCAAATGGGGAACGCCAACCCCCATCTTGGTCAAACAGTCAGTACTGGACAACAACCCATGACTTCACAACCACGGTTGGTGTAATACCAATAACCGCAATTTCAGCAGGCTTACCAAAGATATGAGCAACAAGTCTTTGTAGGTAATGGGCAGCCGTATCAACCATATCATAATGATCATGCCCATCAACCTTACCAAAGTTACCAACATCAAATGCATTATGCTGGTATGCAAAGACCCACTGCTCAAACAATTCCATCTTATCCTGGTTATGCTCAACCAAGCCTGAATCAACAGTTTCCTTTTGTAGAAACTTTAGAGCTACCAGATCTAAGTCGACTAACGAACGATCCAATTACCTACGTCCCTTGGTGGCCGACGATTCCGCATAAACTTCCGTCTGATATTCCTAAATTTAATGGAAATCCAAGCGAAGACCCATCTAATCATGTGATGAATTTTCATCTATGGTGTTCATCAAACACTCTCAATGATGATTTGATTCAGCTTCGCCTCTTTTAGCGTACGTTAACTGGTCCGGCAGCAAAGTGGTATATCGAACTACCTAGAGATTCGTTTGATAACTTCAGTACCCTAGCCACAACCTTTTTAAACCATTTTCAGTTACCTATAAGGTACGAAACAGGAACTAAGCTACTTACCAATTTCAAACAAATGACGGCCACTCACATATCCAATCATATTCATGAATGGAAACGTCGTCATAGAATGGTAAAAACATATGTTCTTGATCAGCTATTGGCTGAATGGTTTATTAATTCACTGTTACCCGTTATTACAAAAGATGTGGCAAAGGGAGGAGTAGTCACTGAAGAGAAAGTTATTGCTCGTGCACAATATCTAGAATTGATCTATACTCAGTCTGGCACGCTCTACGATAAAATCCCTGATGCTCCTAGACTAGAACTTTTTGTTCCTCTGCCTCCTAAAATAAACAAAGACTCTCATGCCGGTGATGGTATGATAGGTACGACAAGCACTAAAACCGCAAAGGCTACATCGAAAAAGGCCCACAAGGTTTCGAGTCAAAATGAAAATGAGTAATTTATAGCCTCGGAAGTAAATGCCATGTCGACAGACAAAGGCAAAGAACCCAAGCAACCAAGAGGCAAGAAGAAAAAACAAGGGAAGAAGAAAAACCAGGAGGACTCATCTCCTAAAAAATCTTCTGCAAACCCTTCTGGGATTAGGAAACCAAAAACTCTGTGTCATATATGTGACAAGGACCACTGGACCAATGAGTGTCCATATAAAGAAGAACTTAGAAAATATTTCGAAAGTTCAAAAACCTTGGTTGTATTGACTGATCCGTTTCCAAACCCAGGAACAAATCTGGTTGCTAGCGAAAATGCTTCCCTGTCCCAGGTGCTAATGTTGTTAGTTTCAAAGCAATTGAACGACGCTCTCATATCAACAAGGAGTAAAGATTACGGGAATCCACAGATGTTGAACAAAAATGATAATGATCAACCTAGTAGTTCAACAACAACTTCAACCGAAGTTGTGCCACCCATCATTCCTGAATTAACAATAAAACCGCCAAAGGGAGTAGTACACAAATCAACGTTTAATCCTCGTGACCGAGCAACACAACACTATAATATAGTGGAGGATTTAGCCCAATCGCCCTCCGCGATGTCGACTCTTGAGGTACTACAAAATTGCCCCTCCCAAAAGCTGGCTTTATTATCAGCAATAGGTGGGATTGGCCTAATGGATTCCAATCTTGTATCCTTTAATCATAAAGGATACGACCCTCAGCTGCCAGCTCAACTAGCTTTCCTCATTCAAGTGAAAGCCCTCAACAAAACTGTTCATAGGACAATTATTGATGAGGGGGCATCCACATGTATCATGATAATGAGTTGCTGGAAAACTCTAGGGTCTCCATCCTTGTCGTGATCGTCGACGACATTGAAAGCATTTGACGGATGAACATACACCACGTATGGAATATTAAATAACTTGCAAGTCAAACTAGGGGGCAAAACAATAGAAATCAATGTTGAAGTCATCGACAGAAACCTCGATTAAAACATCCTACTGGGAACACCCTGGATATATGACATGGTAGTCATTGTGTCGACCTACTTTAGGAAAATTGCATTTCCTTCCCAAGGAGAAATTACAATCATCGACCAACAAACTTTTCTCCCCAACAGTTCGCAAGTTACAAGAAGCATTCCGATGATCCATCGAAGCCCTAGCACGCTTCACAATATTGGAGTAGGCCTACTAAAAGACCTTGCATTAATGGGAACTTTTACCCTACCGCCTCCTACAAATTTGGTGGAAGTGGCTAATGTAGAAACTTGCAATATGATATCTTCCATCCAAAATATGTCAGAAAACGATGTTAAAATGGATCATCTGCAAGTTTTTCCTCTAACACCACTAGAAATATTATAGCAATCAATGTTTTCATCATGGGATGCAAACCCTCATCAACGCTCATCAAGCGTTTGGATAGATAGGTCTAAGGAATATGGCACCCCTTCAGATCCTTGGTCGTGAGTACACTCTACAGACGAAGGAATCGTTCAATTGATGATGATTGATGGGGCACCATGGGAATATCACCACCATCGTTCCCATCTTCTAAATTGGAAAGAAGATAATTCTGGTAACCTACACCATCCTTCAGTATTTGACTTTCTGACGAATACTGTAAATACGGTGGATTCCAAGAGAAACCTATCCAATATCGAAGAGACTATTGCCATAAATATATCAAACAAAAAAGATGTTGTAGAGAACATTCATGTTGGAAAATCTTGTTCTTCTTCAGAACTAGAAATATATAGCGCTCTCTTTTGCGAATTTAGAGATGTCTTTGCTAGGTCATATGATGAAATGCCGGGTATTGACTCGAGCACAGTTGAACATGAAATTAAGATGTATCCAGATGTCAAACCAGTATGACAACAGCTACGGCAGGTGCACCCCAAGAAAGCCATTGCCATCAAGGCAGAAGTTGAAAAACTCCTCCGTGTTGGTTTCATTTACTCTGTTCCTCTAACCGATTGGGTGTCGAATATTGTTCCTGTGATGAAAAAACAAGGAACGATTAGAGTGTGCGTCGATTACAGGGATGTAAATCAAGCTTGTCCAAAAGAAAACTACCCTACACCCTTTATTGACCAGATAATTGATGAGTGTGCTGGATGTGAAATATTTTCATTTATGGATGGATTTTCTGAGTATAATCAAATAAATATCTGCCCACAGGACCAGTCGAAGACTGCATTCATTTTTCCGTGGGGCGCATTTGCATATTGCAAGCTACCCTTCGGTTTGAAGAACGCACGGGCAACTTTTCAGAGAGAAATGAACTATGCTTTCCATGACATCAAAAACATCGTTCAACCATATCTCGATGATCTCCCAGCTCATTCGCGAAAGTGGACCGATCATCTGCGCCATTTGAGAGCGATATTTTTACGTTGCTGACACTACAAGATACAACTCAATCCACACAAATACGTGTTTTGTGTCAGTTTTGGTCGTTTACTTGGCTTCGTAGTCTTAAAGGATGGGATTCGTCTCGACCCTTGCAAGGTTCAGGAAATCATCGACTTGCCTCCACCTTCAATCTTGCTTCAGATTCAGAAACTCCAAGGGAAAGTAAACTTCCTTAGGAGGTTCATTCCAAATTACGCTGAACTAGCTAAAGGTTATACTTTTCTATTGAAAAAGAAGTACCCTTCATTTGGGATCAGGTCATGCAAGCTTCCTTTAATGCTTTAAAGCATTCTCTAATACAGGCGTCATTAATGTATGCTCCTGATTATCAAAAAGACTTTAACTTGTATCTGGTTGCAGCAGATACGACCATAGCAATGGTTTTAGTTCAGGAAGACAATGGAATTGAACATCCTATATATTATTTAAGTTGAAACTTAAATGATACGGAAATGAAATACTCCTACGTTGAAAAGCTCGCCCTCGCAGCTGTTCAAGCGATACAGAGATTTCGACACTACGTCCACTTCAGGAAAACTACCATTTTATCAGATTGCAACCCCATGACTTATATATTGTCGCGACAGTTGCTGGGGGGAAAATATTCAAAATGGATAGAAATTCTACAAGAGTTTGATCTGGAATTCAAAAAATCCAAATCATAGAAAGCCCTGGTATTCGTAGAGTTACTATGCGATCTCCCATCGTCATCCAACGATGCAACATCCAAAGAAGCAATCGTGGATGAAAATTTGTTTCGGATATATTCAAGTGATCTGTGGTACGGAGATATAATCATCTATCTCTAGACATAAACATATAGGTCTAATACCTCACGCTCCGAACAATGACGTATTTGATACCAAGTGAAAGACTACATGATCGTCGGTGATACCATTTACCGTCGTGGTAATACATTTCTGCGAAGGTGCCTCACCCATGAGGAGGCTGAAAAAGTCCTGAATGATTGTCATTCAGGTGCATGTGTGGGGCATCAATCTGGTTATGCTACGACGCAAAATATTTTGCAAGCAGGATACTTCTGGCCAACAATGTTCAAAGATTGCATAACCACAGTTAGAAGTTGTCATGCTTGCCAAATTTTCGATAGCAAAACCAGAAGACCACCTGCACCGCTGCAACTAGTAGTAGCTGTTAGGCCATTCGCCAAATGGGGTATAGAATTCATGAAATGTAACCCCACCTCGGTCGAGGGGCACGGGTATATCATAGTCGTAGTAGACTATTTTACCAAATGGGCTGAGGCAATGCCTACGTTAAACAACAGCAGCAAAACGACTTCCCTTTTCTTTTTTAATCACGCACTCTCCAAATTCGATGTTCCACAGGCTATAATCACATATCATGGATAGCATTTTCGCAATCACATGATGGTTGAGTTGGCTGCCAAATTAGGACTATCCCACAACAGGTCTACTCCATATTATCCACAAGCTAACGGATAGATTGAGGCAATCAACAAGGTCCTAAAGCACATGGTGCAAAGGATGATCGGAATCCACAAACGGAATTGGCACCTAATCCTATACTCGGCCTTGTGGGCATACCAGACATCGGTAAGAAATGCAACCAGGTTCACACATTTTCAACTTGTGTACGATCTGGAAGCGATCTTACCTATTCAATGTGAAATTTCGTCCCTCAAACTCGTAGTCGACCTTCTCCCCGGAACCTCAAAAGAAGAGGCTCGTTTCTTGGAACTAATCCAATTGGATGAAACTCGTCGTGATTTAGCTTTGGCTAATGAAGCTCATAAGAAATGACTCAAAGCACAGTTCGACAAGAATGTCAAACCTCGCATCTTCTCAGAAGGTGACATGGTCTTACTTCATGACCAAGAATCCGATAAGTTGGGAGCAGGGAAATTCAAATCGTTATGGATGGGTCCCTATATTATTAAGCAAGTATTAGCAAAAGGAGCCTATGAGTTGATGGACTATGATGGGATTGCATTGGTGCAACCTTGCAATGGGTTGTACCTCAAGCATTACTATTCTTACTTCCGCGTAGTAATCCTCATGCTTTTGTTACATTTTTGTTTTTGCCAAGAGAATTTATTTTGGTCAGGTAATCCTCTTTTTTCATTTGTTGCAGATGTCAAACCCACTGGAATCATTTGTTGGATATGCCGACGGAGCAAGTCGTAGTTCGCCGAACTTGTCTTCTGCGGCATGGGCCATTTTCAATCCTAGCGGGGAGTTAGTAAGTTTCAGAGGAGTGTGTATTGATCGATCAACGAACAATATCATGAGTACAATGCATTGATAGAACTCCTCTCTGATGCCATCACACATGGCATATGCTGACTTTTCATCAGGCTAGACTCCCAGCTCGTCATTCTACAACTCACCGGCATCTATTCTCTACGGAATCTAGCTATCTATTGCATGTTCCTAAGGGTTAGAATTTTGGAAAGATAGATCGATTTCATCCAATATCAACATATTTCTAGAAGTTTAAACACATTAATAGGTTCATTGGAAAATTATGTGTTAGATAGACATTTACGACATTTATAAAAAGTAGCATCACATCAATATATGCAGCAGGATCATGTAACTTAACCGAAATAAAGCTCCGAAAATCAAAATATATTCATAACTATTTATAGTTTATACATAATGTTATGTAACCAAGACAAAATCAGTCAAATGACCCAAAACTAAAAATGCTAGGGGGCACCCTAGTCTAATGATGCTGGTGATAACAAGTCACCGCCTATGCGATCATGCGTAAAAGCCTAGTCCATCGACTCGGCACTCCAATAGTATGTCGCTGCAACCACAGAGGTAGCTCGTCGGTCCTCACATCTGGGATACCAAAGGTAAGACCCTTGATCTGGTCCTATAGTGCTGAAAGAGTCTTGACCACATCAAGGTCGCGAAGGATGGCCCTCCCCACAGCCTCTCCTGCTGGAGCGGCCGTTGGGTCTCTGCGGCATACTGCCAGTCGAACTGGTCCAACATCTACATGAGCACATGAGTTTTGATTAGTCTTGATCAAAAAAACATAATAACATTATAAATAACAATCAACAGAGATATGGTCAGAAGAATTACCCATGGCACCCCACTGCTCGCCAGCCGGCAACACCAAATCTGGATCACCCCGGAAATCCATACCAGCATATTGGAACCTGGCATAAACCATCTCCTGATGATCGAACCACTTGATGAAAGTATCAGAAAAAGAAATCTTGGGCTGGCCCACATGCCGAGACATGAGGTCAACCCATCTCCGCATCCGTGGTTCAGTCGATGGAGGTAGGCGAAGTGAAATGTACTACGGCTGCATCAGTGGGATTCTCTCCAAGGAAAAAGCGATCAAAATAGAGCCATAACCGAAGTTCTTGGATCTTCCACTTTTCACCTTGGTCAATTGTCCTTTCATCACAGAGATACTGCATCACACTAGTTGAACACCTTCAGTTCAAAGCATTCCAAAGCATAATGCATGTAAGACCTGTTAGCTATGTGAAGAGCAGAACTACCAGGCAGTCTAGCAAAAGTGAATAGAATTGTCGGCAAGGGCCAGTCAGTGACATCTCGGATAATGATATTGTCGTATGTACTTGGCTGAGATCACTCTCTGTAGTGCCGGCAAATGCACTCCCTCATGGACTCACCCCCATGGGCGGAGCCTGATAATGAGAGAGAGGCACCATGCCTCCATAAACCGGTTAGAAAATAGATGTCTACGATAGTCAAGGGGATCAACTTGCCACTAATCTAGAACACCTGGTTGATAGGATCCCAAGCATTGAGGAAATATTGCAACAAATTGATTTGTTGCCTCATGCTAGAGATACGAAAAAACTTCAACAAGCCACAGTTCCACAATGCAGCTACTGTGCCCGGATCACGTAAAGCAACAACGTCCTCTTCTTCATGCTCGTGTTCTCACCATGTAACAACCATTTTTCTTTGATGAATCTCTGAAAAACAAATGAGAGAAGAGTTAAGATCTTCATTTGGTAAAAAAACAGGCAAAAATCCATGAGAAAACTATGCAGAAACTTTCCTCCTTGCACCCATCGCACCCCAGTAAGTGTACTGGGAGTGATGCATACTGACTAGTCAGTGAGAAGACTAGTATGCATCACACCTTTCGATTAAGGAAGGGTGCGATGGTCCCAGGGCAAGTTCTTCAAACCCCATAGGCTCAGCAGAACAAGGAAACATGCTCAGAATTCAAAAAGAAAGGCATGCAATTGAAGAGCACAAGTTTAGCTCCTACCTGGTCCAAGCGGCGTCACGAATCGTCGACAGAATCTCCTGGAATCAGCTAGTGAAAATCAGGGGGAAAAGCACCTCTAGAGCTCCAACAAACCAAATTCAAATGAAATGGTAAAACGAGAGGTAAAAGTCACTTTTAATTTACCATGCACGTAATTCGAGTAAAATATTAGTGTTCTTAACTCACTTATCAAGCATATGTTTTCATTTCTAATCAGTTTAATGAAGCAAATGAACAGGTAGTACAATCTTTGAAAGAACAAAATGCTAATGGTGAATCAAAGACCCAATGACCATTATCATGAGCAGTTTTAGTGCATAGTTCAAGCTCGTTAAAAAATAAACATAAGCCATGAGAAAATGTTTCCCCCAACGTTTAAGCTCATTAAAGAATGAACCGGTAAATAACCATTGTGAATGCCTTATCACCAACTTTTGAGCCTTGGTCGTGTTCTCATCATCACCTCCACTCTGTTTTTAGCCGATCATTCACCCCCATATGATTTTTTACCCCTTCGAGGAACATCTGCGAAGAGCCATTCTATTAGCCATCCTTGTGACACTGCCATGATTGGAGAATTCCAAATCTTACCTGGAATCAGCTGCTACCCGAAACCATCACTCGTTCCTCGAAAACGAGTCTCCTTTAAGCTTTTTTCAACTAAATCATAAAACATGAAAATATTGTTGAGCGATTGGCCCCTCCAGCTCGTTAAAGTCATCGGAAGTGTTATCCCTCCTCTAGATTTTAATATTTTTGGACATGAGGGATTATTACACAAAAAGATAGAGCGCTTGTCTTGTTCGACTCGTTAAGACTATCGAAAATTCATCCCTTTTGTATTATTTTACGCTTTTTCGTACTTAAGGGATTACATGATGAAAAAGAATCATTGGAGTCTCCTTTCCATTCCTTTCATACTCTCTAAAATTGAAAGGGATCGAGTTATCTTTGTCGTTAAACTCGTTAAAACCAAATAGCGACAAACTCGTCCAAATGGACGAGAACGAGTTTCACTGTCGCTAGGCTTGTTAAAATATAGTGACAAGTTCGCCCGAAGGGCGGATTATAGAACAAGCATATGTTATCCTCCTCAATCTTGACAAAAATAAAGAGGTACTGGTCAGCAATGACTGGGG
>APFE030727559.1:0-12359 GCA_000404065.3 Pinus taeda | reverse complement strand
AAGACTAAGGTTGGTCTCCTTTGTTCCACTCCTATCTATTTTCATAAAGGAAAGCGAAAATAGACTTTACTTGTTTGTTTCTAAGATAGCTACCAGTCTTAGTGGGAATAACAGTATCCGAGTGGACACTATTCCCGGTAACAAGATGGCATGACAACACATGTCGTTGACATACTTGTTAGAATGGAGAGATGGCCTTGGGAACCATGGTTCCTTCAGGCTTAGAAATACACTCCTTTACATTCAAAATAATTACTACATCATTATTGGTGTTTGTGGTTTCTGCATGCGCACTTATACAAAAGCGGTGGGTGAATTGGGAGGATTAGAAATTGGAGCAACCATCACAATGAATGTAGCAATATCTAGACCAATCTCAGGAGCTTCACTGAATCCATCAAGGACAATAGGATCTGCAGTGGTTGGAAACAAATATACAAGAATTTGGGTATACATGGTTGCACCTATAATCGGTGCGCGAATGGGTGCAATGACTTATAACATAATACGAGAGACAAAGAAAGTCCAAAAGAAAAATTAGGAAGAGTGGGTCATTTGTTAAGGACATGAGCTCCAACGAATCAATCAACAACATGCCAATCATGAGAATGAGAATGGTTGGGAATCCATTATGACTGAATCTTCCAACAGTCTATCTAAATGCCACGAGGGATGTGGCAGTGACTAGGAAAGTCATTACGTGGAATTGAAGGGCAGTTGAATCACACCTTCCAGTAACAGCCACTCTAGGAAAAGAGGAATGATTCACCAGAATTGTTCCATCTTTCGACCCTCAATTCAAACTAATTCTTATTTGGGAATTTTTTTAAAACTAATAATATTCTATATTTTAATTGGCTTAGTTAAAAGGCCCAGTTTCTAATTTGTTGCTATATAAGAGAATGTCAGAAGTAAGAAGAATTAATCAATTAGTCAATTAGTCAATTAATTAGACATACAAGAATTAGGAAATCGATTGAGCCAGAGGTAGTGTGTGTTAGGTTCCTATACCAATAGGTTTCATCTTTCATGATTGACAGTGGAAGGGCTAAATATGTTCATCATTGCAGGCTGCAAAGGTTCCATATTTTGTGTACATGCTATGAAAATTAAAAATGAAAAGAGGGTATGCCTTAAGAGAATAATCAAAGCAAGAAAAATCAAATGGTCAAGAGAAGGAAAAATGAACCAACTAAAGACCAGGAAAGTGGCCCAGTCAAAATCCACTACTATCTTTTAGCAGTACATACTCTGCAAATACTACTGCTAATCTACTTAACGGGTGGCCCTAGTCTAACTGACCATGCCATGTATAAATTGCTTGCTGCAGCAATAGAGAAGTTCCCTGTCCAAAACAGCTCAAAGCTTGGCAGATGACTAGCTAGGTAGAGAAATGAAGGTGCCCAACTGCTAATCTGGGTCCTTGGAAGAAATAAGGGTACATTTTAGTAGGAGGGCAGTCAAAAGAAAAAGAGGACAATCAGGGTCTACTAATTCAAGTGCACCCACTTCAAAAAGAAGGAAAAAAATGTTAGGATTACTAGGATGGGTAAGTAGTGAAAGGTTGCAGAAATGGAGGGCCATCACCAATTGGCTTATTAAGTGCAAAGACTTATGCCACTCAGGGTATTTGCATCAAAAGCAGAGAGTGGAGGACAAGCATTAGAAGCATGTCTAATTTCCCCATTTTCCCCCAAACATCATTTACTAACACCCCCAAGGGCCTTGAGATCTTCTCAAGTGTCCAGTTCCACTTCACCTCATGGGAAGCTACTCGGTCAAACCATGAAGTTTGAGCATGAAAAGAAGCCACATTTTTTGTGTAAAAAATCTTTCTTATCATTTCATTTATCTTCAAATTCCTAAGTTTTACCTCTTAGAATTTATCTTTACCCCTTCATTTACCTCACAAAGCCATATTAACCACTAATGTACTATTTAGCTCCCTAACTCCCCCCCTTCCCTAATTCTATTAGAATCTATGAAAAATTTCCCAAAAAATATCTATAAATACCCTCCCCCTAGCATTATAGCTATATAACCCTTCCTTGGGGAAATATTAACCTATCAGGGGTTGGTATTAGCCCCTTTTTGTCCCTAGACTATGGTTATTATAAAAAAACTATGGCTAAAATGTCAAAAAATCCCAAACCCCGCCCTCATTAAACCCATTTACCCCTTTATCCGCCAAAATTTCATTTTATTATAAAGTTTTTTAATTAAAACATTTTAATAAAGTGTGCGCATTAACCCATAAACCCAAAACCTAAACTTTTCTACCCTCCCCGCGCCCGATTTAATTAAATCTAATTAAATATTGGGTGGGTCCCCTTTACATTAACGAGACGTCACATCGGGTTTTCCACCCACTGCACGATCGTCGACCCTGCCCATCTAATGGTGGGCGGTCATTCTTATGGACAAGCCGCCCAACCTTTTGTGCCCGGGGGATTGGCGGTATTGCCGTCGTACCCTCGCCACGCATCGGCCTCCCACTATGTTCACTGCCCCCCCCCCTCAATACCATTTACCACCCTCAGGCCTTTCGGGGAAACCGCTTAGCGCCTCCTCCCACGCTGACGTCACGCCCCCGTCAGCGTGACGTCACCCCTTCTTTTCCACCACCATGCCTCCGCGTCATATCCATGTCACTTGTCCACCTGCCACCCTGCCATTGTGTCACTGCCACCTGGGCGCCCAGGTCAACTGCCACGTCACCCTTCCGTACCCGAGCCCATGATGACATCAGCATGATGTCATCACCAAAAAGGCGCCAAAGGGCCAAAAATGCATAAAAGACGAGAATTAACTGTTATTTGTCATTGTTTTTCATTATTCCCGGAGGTCCTCTGCATGCGAAAATGACGTGCAACAGTCAAAACACGAATTGAACCCGCTAAAGTCGATGTCGCCTTCATTTTCAACCTGAGTACCTGCAATTCGTCTGGTTCAAACGTCTCCTACGCCATAAAAAACAGGTATTTACCGCAGGCGTCCTTCTTTACCCACTGTTCTCCTTTGCTCTCCTAATTTCCTGCATAAGAACTCTATTAAAAGCTCCCCACTGATAAATTAGCCACTGAAATTTACTTAAGAAGTTAGTTAAACCCCTACGCCACAAAACTCTGGAAGAAACTCGTGGCCCTCTATAAAATTCACCATAAAAGTAATTGAAGGAGCCGAGCTACCAGCTAGAAAATGAATTCAGCAGTTCCCTCACCCCTGCTAATAGAAATTCCCTGCAAATAACCAACTAATTAGCTCAAACACACTCTGGTTCTTTAAAACAAAGTGCCCCACAGTTCATTAAGCCTGTAAGAGCCTCCTTACACTGTCAAGCTGCTCACTACCAAACAAAAGTTGGCCAGCATTCCTCATCCTTTGTACCAAACTTAAAAATCCAGTAAAACATCCAGTTAAAACCAGACATGGCTACTCCAACTGCTCTGGATGTAGCTCCTGTGAATCCACCTAGCAAAGAACTAGAAGCTATGCCACTGGTTGACAGTGATTTCCTCATTACAGACTTTGTGGTAGAGAGGAATCACTTACAAACTTTCTGCCAGCTAAGGAACAGTCACTTGGACAACAGTGACTTGTATGGCATCTGGGAATCCAATCTGCCCACCTACTTCCTGCCTTCTATGAACATTTTTCCTGAAGTCATTCACCTCTATGCAGAAAACTATGACCAGAAACTCAGAGATGCGAAGTCTCCATCTGGGAGCATCCTCTTCTACATAATACCAGATTCCATCAACCAAATGCTGAACTACAAGCAAACCCAACTGCTATACCCCTTCTCCATTAAGTACTTGCTGGATGAGGGCTCCAAGCTCTCTAGCACAGACATAGCTGCAATATCCAGGAAATTCATGAAGGCAGACTGCCAACCTTCTGGGCCACCTCCTTTTTCTTATGCATATTTCAATGAGGTGGGCAAGCTGCTAGTGGATATGCTAACCTCTGTGCTAGGGTTCACTACAAATGAGCATGTTGATGAAACTGTGCTGGTCATGCTCTCTGCATAAAGCCTTGAGAAACCCCCTGCTATGAAGTACAATTATGCCAAATATATTGCCAATATGATACATGACCAATTGTCAAGATTAAATAGGGAGCCAATATTTAAGTACTCATCATACATCTATCACCTATTCATGTATTATCAAATAGATTGCTTCCAGTGCCCAATCAAGAAGCTAGACTCACAGGGTGAGAGGAGGTCTATTATCTTCTGGGCTTCAGTCTTCCACCAAGTCCAGAATTCCCCCTACTCATACTGTGAGTTTATTGACCAGTTTGTATATCCAGTTACATGCCTCTTAAAGAGGACTCCTCCTGCCAGATTGTCCAAGGATATGCAGAAAATCTTGCAGCTATCTAGGAGTTACAAAATAGGTGATTGGTACTTGTACCAAAATCACACAGTCATCAGAATCTATGGTTGTGAGCTCTGTCCCTACAGGCTCCCAAAATATGTGCCTATGAGGCTGTTTGCCCTGGAATACTATAGACAACTTATAAACTCTGATCTGACACATTTCCACAGTGCTAAGAAGAAAGCCAACCTAAAGTTCAGAGACCACCTAGGCCCATTTGTCATGAATAAGAAAGATGGTTGGCAAGAAGCTGATCAAATACTCGGGCAACAACTCAAACTCAAACGAAGCTTCTGGTGGGTCCCTTATGACCCTGAAGGTTTCATTAGTGCTAGGAGGGTCATGTATAGGCTGCTAACCTATAAGCATTGCCCATACCCACAAATACAACATTTTGCCAACCAAGATGAATGGGTACCTAAATCAATAGTAGAGGAATTGACTCAGGAAGAAAAAATGGAGCAAACTGTGAAAGATCTGGAAAAAAATCTTGACTTAGATTCTTGTCAACAGGTCTTCTTCAAACCACCAGTCCAAGTAGGAGAAGGCACTTCTACTGCTCCAGCTGCACAGGACACCCAGCAAGCTCCTGCAACAACAACTACAACAAAAGGGGAAAGAAAAAATGGATGAACAGCAATAGGCAGAGACAGGGCAGCCCAGTACATCAAAGGATCAGCAGTCAGGGCAAGCCCCTTCAGAGAAAACTGAACAACCCAAAATCCCAGTTTTGCAGACTCCTCTCAATGATGAGAGAGGAAAGAAGAGATATAGAGAGGAGATCACACCTCCAACAGGGTCATCACAGCAACCAGAAGCCAAGAGGCCTAGGATTGACCCTGAAACAGAAGAAGGAGATATCAGTGAGGAAAGGGCAGAAAGCCACAGCAGAGAAAGGCAAACAAGCCAGCAAACTGCCACTAGCTCATTCCAGCTAGAACATGCCCTACAACACACCACAGAGGTATCCTCCTCAAGGCAACAGGGCAAGAAACCAGCTGCAATCAAAGAAGGCTTCATAGAGATCAAGGCACAGAATGAATTGGTGAGAGTGCAGCTCTATGAACAATTCTTGAGAGACAACTCCAGCCAAAAAACAAAGATTGATGGCTGCCTATGATCTGAAGGAAGAAAAAATGATCTTCACTCATTTGAAGCCTAAAGTCCCACATCCCAAGACCCCTGCAGATTACTATAGAACAAACTTGGAGGTCTTTTATAAAGACATACACCCCATGGATCAGATTGAGATGCACAAACAGACTGGGGAAATGGTGTATGCAACACTTGCAGACAGGGCAATGCTGGCCCATCACCTAAAAGAAGCCCTGAAGAACACAAACACACAGCTGGATTTGGAAAGGTTGCCTTCCTCTGCAACGGACAACAGAATAAAGACTCCGGAAGACATAATAATTGATTTGGGACATGACCCAAAGGATCCAAAGGGTGTTAGAGCCCTCATGAAGAAGAAAGAGGATGACATTGCTGCACTAAGAAGGCAAGCAAAATTGCCTCCTACCATTCACCCTCAAACAACAGAACTTGCATAAGAAAAGCAAGTAGATGATGCTATGGAGCTACTTCTGGTAATGAATCAAAGAATATTACAAATAGAAGCAGAATTAGAGAAAGCACTGTAGGACAAGCAAGGGGAGTCAACCTCCCAGCCCCCTCAAACATCAACAACTCTTTGACCTGCCCCTCCCACACAAGCAGCAGCAGCCCCTCCTGCTATGGAGCGATAAAAAGGGTCTTTTTAACACATAATTACCTCACATTAATTCTCAACCCGGGGACGACTTTTTATTTCAAGAATGTACTCAGTCTGAGGCGGCTATTTACTCAAGAGTAATGTTTTGCAATATAGCGTTCAGAAAATACAAGGGTAGACGGATGCTAAACTATGACTAAATTACTTCAAAGGATAGAATGACACAAGGCATCTTATCAGTCAAGGGTGCGGAAGCGATAACCCATCCCTCTAGAAACTGATGGAAAGGAAATTAGAGCATGGACCATAGGTCTGGGAGCTAGGCAGCGACTGCTGAGGCTCTCTACAACCTTAGACCTTCTCTCACACCAAAGCAACAAATGCAAGTAAATGGAACAGCAGTAAATGGAACAACAGTAAATGAAAACAGCAATCAAAAGAACTAAATCTCGCGAGTCAAAACCAACTTACTCACACTTTGCTATAACATTCTTCTCTCCTCAAGCAAACTGGATGGAATATACTTTATGGAACAACACTCATTGATGAATTATGGAACGACAATAATCGATCATATATGCACACCTCACACTAATATAGTAATCTGACAATTAAGGATAATACAACTATGTCTCCAAATAGAATATCATTACTTTCGGATTCCAAAAATCGAGATTGCAAATGAATCAAACGACAATAATACTCAATACAGACGTTGTGTAACAGAAATGACTGGTTGCGACTAAAAGCATGCGATCAACTATGAAAAGATTCAATTATACAATGCAGAGTCATTACGCAGATTTCCTGAGAAAAACCATAAATGCATTAATCGTAACAGAGCATAGCATAGCATATGAAAGGTATATCAGATTACCGATAAGCAAACCACGCATAAATCAAGTTATAATGAGACAAAAACAAGTGTAAAGATATGATACACAACAGCAGCAGCGTACTCGACCAGAGGCTGGGCCCTTGGCCACCAGCGGACACTGCTGGGTTACTTCAGAAGGAAAAGAGTGAACAGCAACGCCCAAATTATGTATTAATCATTAAATGGTGAAATCATTACAATAGTTGAAGCTTTGAGACTTACAGCATAAAACAATCCTTCCTTCCTCCTATCCTATCATGAATCCTTGCTTCTGAATCTCTAATTCAAATCATCAATTCTCCATCATTCGAATCCCCAAGGTCATCCTGAAGTTATCCTGAAGCCATTCTGAAGCCATTCCCATCTTTGATCTTTGTTTTCATTTAAATAGAGAAAGATCAGAGAGCGGTTACAACATAGATAATTACAACATGATTTCTTTTACAAATTTGAGTTGATTCTAACCAAATGATCAATAAGAAAATATATTTCCTTTCATCTCTCAACAAAATCAAGATGAATTTGGGTTTGCAGCTGAGATTTGGAGGATGGCCGCGACTGCAAATCTGAGAAAATCATGCTCAAATAACCCTGCGTTTCTCCCAGTACAAGCTGAATTTGGGCAAATCGTTCTTAATGAAGTTAATTGGGCCCGTTCTGGACAAAACCCATGTTCCGTATTTTCCAGATTCGTCTTCATTTGCTCAGAATATCAACCGCAAAATTGTCACTCCTTAAACCAGCGAATTTATGAGTTGGCAGATTTAAAAATCAAATCTTCAATCTGGAAGTTACCTTGGAGGCTAAAAATGGTGAATAAGGTTATAACCAACTTAATAGAACTATCATTGATAAAATAATTCATAATCATCAATTTATTAGAAATAAAAGGAGAATAAATAATATAAGAGCATAAATCATCATAAAATGGAGTTATATAATAAATTATAATAAATGACATGATGAAGATTAGTGGAAATGGGTGGGATAAGTGTTCAAAAGTGATAATAATAATGGCATATTGACGGCCCAACACCTGCTATTCCAACACCTATCACAGCTACATCAGCAACAGGAGCAACAACAACAGCAGAATCCAGCATGAGCATGGAGGACTTGATGAAAGCTGTTAAAGAGCTTGAGACCCAGGTGACTGAAATAAATGATGCCAAGGATAGAGTGGCCAAGCTGGAGACCAGTTATGATAAATCAAAGATGACAGTAGCAGAGAAACAAAGAGAAATAAAGGCCTTAGAGGCCAAAGTAAAAACTCTGGAGAATGAATTGCTCCTAGGTAAAACCCTAGTAGAGATAAAGAAGATAATTTGGGCCAAAATTGGCCAATCAATACAGGACCAATGGAGGTCAATTCAGGCAATTTATGAGTAGGTTGAACTGATAGGTATGGCTCATGTGGAAATCCAAAGAGCCAAAACAGCACTGGGAATAATGCCCGAGCAGGCCACTAAAATGATACATTTCCTCAATAACTGCACTAGGGAGGAACTGGCAGCTTTGGAAATAAACAGCAGAACAGACACCATCCTGACAGCTAAAAAGGTGCTGACCTTAAGGAACTTCACTCAAACTCTGGAGAGAAAATGTCAAGAAATGAAAGCAGAGATTGATGAATTCAGGGAAAAAATGACAATATTACAGGATAAAGGACTGCCAAGCCTAGTGACTGGCACAGGACAGCTGCTGTCATATAATCAGTATATGACAAGGATCAACAATTATGTTGAAAATCAAATAACAGCATCTAGCAGCTCCACAGAAGAAGCAGGGCCTCCCTCTGGGCAGTCTCTGTATGACAAGTTAGAAAATCTATTTTTTATTGAGCATGAGATAAATCATCTGTTTGAGGTGCCTCCAAACTTCTATAGATATACAGAAGCAGATGAAACACTGGTGAAAATAAGGAGGCATCAGCTACCTCCAGCTGATTGGTGGCAGGAAATGCTGGAAATTCTGCCCAGATAATGCCACTATGTTATTCCTTTTTTGAGAAAAATCAAGTCTCGGTCACGGTATAGGTCAGTAGACAGATCAGCACACAGGTATCACAGGGATCATCCGTACAAGTGACTCACCAACGCACCCAAACAACAGGCTCAATTAACGCAGAGTTAAAGGCATAGCTACAGCCCACTTTCCTTAGCCATAAAGTCAAAAGCTGTCTGACAGAAAGATAACTGCCATCTCAGCATTAAATGTTGTAGTTATGTTTTTCATTTACTTTCTGTAAGAGAGTTGGTGGTGCAATTTATTGCACAATAACTCTCTATTGAGATATTTTGTATCCTATTTTGTATATATATCCCCTCAGAGAACGTATTGAGGGTGGGTTGTAGTGAAACTCTTTCTGAAGAGCTCTATTGTATATTTGAGACATTTTGATAATACAAATTGCTGGTGGAGATTTCTGGTTCCTATGCTGTCTGAAGATGGAAATGAATAGCCTTGTTATGTTGCAGAATTCCTATGTCATTTGCTGGAGCAATAAGTTTTTCTGAACTGTGTATGTGTTTTCTGTGTATTCCATAATTCTTATGTTTTGATGATCATAGTAAATAGAGAAAAAGAATAGCCTAGGATTTGTTGTGAACACCTTATGCTCAATCTCTATTTCTAAATATGTTTTCTTCTGGATTAGCCATGGATATGAATTCTTGATTGCTCATGTCTAAACTAATGCTATCATTGTGAATATTGTTTAAGAATTCTTAACTGCTCTTAAGCAATACTTTCATTTTCCCCTTGTTAGCATAGTGAAAGATTCTTAGTTGTCTTCCACTCACTAATCCCATAACTCCATCAAAAAATTAGTAAATTGCTTCACATATGCCTATCTGGCTCTGCAGCAACACTCTGCCTTCATAAACATACTTTAGCAGCACAATACCTCAACTCCATTGCCCAATGGACCAAATTGTTCCATAATCTTTATTTTCAGCTCTGTCTGGATTCACCAACCCACCAAACTCAAACAAAACAGCACACCATAACTAGCCTAAAATCATCCATCAACAAAGTTAAATTATAAAGAGAGAGCCCTCTCTGGTTATAGGTAGGCTAGGGCCTGTAGCTAAAAGATTAGTCAGTGGTTACCTTGGCCATATTCCCTTTAGGATGTAGGGAACAACCTAAGTGTTAACATTAATGGCGACTCCGCTGGGGACCTTATGTTAAATTATCAAGTGAAAGGAAATAAGCTTCCTGTTTAAACCCTATCATAAGATACTAAGGAAAGAGAACTCAGAAGCTGGCTCCAAAGAAGAAATCTCGTTACACTAGGTCCAATCCTAACCCTAATCCCCCAGCTATCTTTGAAAACCCCAATTTAATCCCCAAAATCTTAAAAAAGCAAGAGCAGCTAGGGGAGCTCTCAGATTCAGATACAGAAGCAAATCAGCAGAGCTATATTCCTACTCCTGTCAAAGCATCAGTTCACCCTCATACAATCCCTACTTACCCTAGTTCCTCATCCACTTCCCAAGGTAGTTTCCCCACTCCTCCATACCCAACACACCTTACCCCTGTTATCCCTGTTGTTCCAGCTGTTCCACTCCTCCTTGTTGTCCCTTTTATCCCTACGAATATGGCTAGATATGCTCCTTTACACCTGCCTGCAAATCCAGGGGCAATGCCCCAAGATATCAAGGAAAAATCACTTACTTTGATGGTACTGGCACTTATATAGCCCAGCAACACACCAAGAGGATGCATGACTATTTTGAGAACTATGAGATAGATGATGAAGATGTAAGAATGAAAATTTTTGTGCAAAGTTTGACAGGGGATGTAAGGAATTGGTTTAGGTATCTAGCTGCAAACTCTATAGTCAATCCTGATGCCTTATACCTAAGTTTCTTAAACAGATGGGAAAAGAAGAAAGACCCTCTACACATACTAACAGAGTATGATAACTTAAAAAGGGGTCCACAAGAAACAGTTCAAGATTATTGTGCTAGGTTCAACAATGTATATAATGCCATCCCTCAAAACTTGAGACCTCCACCTAATCTGGCCTTGATCAAATTTCCTGATGGATTTGACCCAGACATAGCATACCAATTAAGAGAAAGAGCACCTCCAAGTCTTGCAGATATGCAGGATATAGCTATAAGTGTGGAGGCAAACCTGATTGCCAAGAGAACCAGAGCAAAAACTGAGAGAAGAATAACATTTAAAGAGGAACCCTCAACCTTTGACCAAATGCTAGATGCAATCATGAAGGGTATGGAGAGGTTGGGAGATAGAGTTGAGACAATGGAGAGAAAGTCCTCCTGGGAAGGGCAAACAAGCAACACTACTAGGAATCCCAATTTTAGAAAAAACCAAAACCCAAATGCTGGGAGAACTAGTCCTGATCAGAACATCAGACCTCCATTTCAAGCAAATTATGCAGAGGCCTCAACCACTAGTGAACAAATAGAAGATCCCCACATCAATCTAATGGGTTTGGACAGTGAACAACAAGTATTCTTAACACAAGATGATCAACAAGCCCTAGAATGCAAGCAATTCCAAGCAAAATCTGGTGAGTCATTTGATTTCAGAGAAGGGTATGACAGAACAATCTATGAAGTACACAAACAATATAAGTTAAGAAGTAGAACCATAGATGTACCTAACAATACCAAACAAACAATAAACAAACTGCCCAAGAAATCCAATGATAAAGCTGTCTTAACAGAGTCCTCAGGTAAAAAACTCCAAAGAGAGGTCACAGTAGAAGATGTATCTGATGTACAGCCTCCAGTAAAAACTACACCCACACCTCTTCCCCCAACAGAAATCTTGGCCAGACCTCTAGAAAACAGAGCCAACCCAAGCATACCCCAAAACAGTATACCTGATCAGGACATGGTCACCCAAAATTTAGCAGAAAAAGAAAAATTTGCTGCTCACAATGTAAAAATTCATATGGAAAAACCTTTCAATCTTGAAACAGAAATTGGCAAGCTGAAAATTGCAATTCCTCTTTCTGAATTGGCCAAACATGAGGTCTTCAGAAAACAAATCAATAGATCATTGCAAGTGCCAGAAAATAGGGATGTAGTTAACATTTTGGATGACCAACCAGAGCTGATTTTTGGCTCAGAAGTCAATGGAAAATCAGTGGATGGAGGGACTCCTCCATTCTATGTAAGCCTAAACATTCATGACAAAGTATTACACAATGCCATGTTTTACTCAGGGGCCTCTCATAACCTAACGCCCAAATCAGTAATGGAAAAACTTGGATTAGATATCACCAGACCCTATAAAGATTTGTTTTCATTTGATTCTAGTAAGGTAAGATTTTTAGGCCTGATCAAAGACCTCTGTGTATCCCTAATCCAATATCCAGTCAAAACAATTCTAATGGATGTAGTAGTGG
>APFE030727556.1:0-104367 GCA_000404065.3 Pinus taeda | reverse complement strand
ACCACATCTCTTCTCAGAGATAAGCTACCATCGCCCTAGCTGGTTTATTTCCATTACTATTTGTAAGCATATTTCAGTATTTTACATTAATGAAATGAAGTATTATTTATGCTGAATATCTGTGTTTATGGTTATCTCTGTAATTTGTTGAATTCCTATTTAAATCTGGATTAGTGGTATCAGAGAGGTCTGCTTTTACTTTGTTTTTCTTTTCATGTCCCCAACGAGGTTGGGATATAAGGAGTTAGTGCTTGAACTGGTCGAACCTTTACAAGACCAGCCTCGCAAATCCTAACGGCCTCCCATGGTGGATGAGAAGAAAGATGAGGGGGTAGGAGATCCTATCAATAGGAATGCAATGATGGATAGCTTTGCCCAGATCCTTCAGCGGCTACCCAGAGGCAACGCATCAGCTTCCAGCAGCTACTCTAGAAACACCACGCCATTTAAGGTACAAGTTAACTTTGAAATCCCCATATTCGAGGGTTAGATAAATGTTTAAATTTTCTACAAGGTTATTTTTCTATTCATGAATTTTGAGTCGGGAAAAGATTTTTTTGCTCTTCTCAAAACAGCCCCCCACGTCAAGGCTTGGTGGGAAACCTACTGTGAGTAGAAGGATGAAAATACTAGCTCACTATTTTTAGCCCCACCCACCTGGAATTAATTCTGGGATGCCATCAAGGAGCAGTACTACCCTGTCAAAAGCTGTGAGAATCAATACATAAATTGGGCCACGTTGCGACAGGGAAGGGACCAAGATGGCTGGAGTTTACCAATATTTTCCATACCCTTCAAGGGGTTCCTTTGCACTGTCAAGTCAATCACTCCATCGATCTAACCCCAGGTGCACCACAACCCAATGGACCAATCTATCAGTGCTCCATTTTGGAGAATGATGAAATGAAGAGGCAGATTCAGGAGATGCTGCAAAAAGGTCATATCCGTCTGAGTTCATTGCCTTGTGGGAGCCCAATCATGTTGGTATAGAAGAAGGATGGGACTTGGAGACTTTGAATTGACTATCAGGCACTGAACAAAATCATTATCCGTAATAGGTACCCAATCCCACCGATTTATGACTTCCTAGACCAACTAAAGTGGGAAAAATATTTCAGTAAGATTGATCTGAAGTCAGGATATCATGAGGTACCAATTGAACCCTCTGATGTGTGGAAGACTGCCTTCAAAGCTAAGGAGGGCCTTTTTGAATGGTTGGTTATGTCTTATGGATTGACAAATTCTCCTCCAACCTTCATGAGGCGAATGGATGACATCTTGCGGCCATTCACTAACTCATTTGTAGTGGTATACTTGGATGACATTCTGATCTTTAGCCAAAGTTGGGAAGAGCACCTCCACCACATCTGACAAGTTCTCCAAACACTACGACAACACAAGCTATGTGCCAATTTGGAGAAATGTACTTTTGGCATGACCCAGGTTCAGTATCTGGGATACATTATTGATGAACAGGGGGTGCATGTGGTCTCAACCAAGATCTAAGTCATTCAGGATTAGCCATCTCTAACCACTTTGATAGAGCTCCATAGCTTTCTAGGTCTTGCCAACTTCTACTACTGGTTCATGTTGGGGTTTTCTCATATCACTTGGCCCTTGAGTCAAGTCACCAAGGGAGGAGTGAAAACAAAATTTGTTTGGTCTGAATCTCAATAGAAGGCATTCATAGAGTTGAAATATCACCTCTGCACGGCACCAGTGCTCGCATTACCATATTTGCAACAACCATTTGAGGTTGAGACAGATGCCTCTGACTATGCTATTGGGGCAGTCCTTACTCAACACGGGCATCCAATGGCATATCATAGTGAGACACTTTCAGACACAATTCAGAAGTATCCCACTTATGACAAAGAGATGTATTCCATTATGCAGGCCTGTCAACAATGGAAGCATTGCATTTTTGGGAAGGAAACGGTCATCCACACAGACCATCAACCTTTGTATTTCATACAGACCCAAGGGAAATTGAAGAATGATCGCCAACAAAAGTGGTCTACATACCTACAACAGTTCCATTTGAATATCAAGTATAAGAAGGGAAGCACCAATAATGTTGCAGATTGCCTCAGTCGACCACCGATTATGGTGTTAAGCACCGTGCTCAACTCTTGTGGGCACAAGACTTCTGATTGGCCACTTCTCTACAAAAGTGACCTAGAATTCGGCCACACCTACCAGACACTCTTGGAGGGTTGGCATGTTCCAGATTTTCACCTCTAGGATGCCCTGTTATGCCACCTGGGTCACCTTTTTGTTCCTTCAAGCGAGCATTACAAGATGATTTGGGAAGCACACTAAAATCAGGTTGTTGGGTATTTTGGGGTCCCGAAAATAGTGGTAGTACTGCACAAGTATTTCTATTGGCCAACAAGATGTTAGGAAGTAAATCAGATCATGTATCGCCTGTGTCAATGCCAAACCGACCATCAAGAAGAAAGGCCTCTATACCCCACTACCTACCCCTAGTCGACCTTGGGAATCCATCTCCATGGATTACATGTCAGGCCTTCCTTCCACTAAGAATGGAAACGATTGTGTTTTTTGTGGTCATCGAAAGGTTCTCGAGTATGGCCATTATGGCGGTCTGCAAGAAGAATATCACAGTAGAAGCCACTGCTAAACTCTTCTTTGAACAAGTGTGGGTGCACTTTGGGATCCCAAAGTCTATCATCTCAGATTGGGATAGTCGGTTCCTCAGTACATTTTGGTCCAGTCTCTGGTCAATGTTAGATGCCAAACTCACTAAGTCCACAACCTTCCATCCTCAAACTGATGACCAGACAGACGTTGTCAATAGGATGATTGTACACATTCTGCGCATGTACAACTCAAAGCATCCATGCACATGGGACGAGAGCCTCCCCTATGTTTAGCACAACTGCAACTGAGCTCTTCATAGCTTGAATGGCCAAAACCCTTTTTAGGTGGGCTTGTGATTCTAGCCACTATACCCCATTGATGTGGCCATGCCACTTGCAGCTACTCACACAAATTCTGCTCATGTCCAGTCTGAAACAGACAAGGCAACCAGCTTCATTGAGCACATCCAACATATTTTCCAACAGGTCCATGACATTCTAGAGAAATCAAATGCCAAGTACAAGCAGCAACATGATCAACATTGGGTGCTACACAAGTTTCAGGTGGGCAACAAAGTCTGATTGCATTTGCAAAAGGAACACCTTACTAGAGCCTATCAGAAACTGAGACCACTCTGATATGGTCCTTACACCATTACTAAGGCTATAGGAGACAATGCATTTGAGGTTAGCATTCCCCCATTCCTTGGCCTGCACCCAGTGTTCAATGTGGACCACCTTCGGCCATACTTTCCACCATTACTAGACACATCCAACATTGCAGAATAGATCACACCCACAGAATTAAATCCAGATTGCATGAAACAAGCTACAAATAATCATATCATGGGCACATGAATCAAGAACACTCACCAACAGAATATCCAACTATATCGAGTTGTCAAAGCAGGCCAACTCCTTCAGCAGGGCAAGTGGCTCACCAGGGACCAAGTTCAGCAGAAGTTTCTTCATCTCATGGAGGAACTCAACACAACGGGGACCATTGCTTCCTAGGGGGGAGGAATGATCCGGGTGGATATTGGTGGCCACCTACCAAGTCCACTTGGACCCCCAACATTGTTTTTCTCAACATTTTTAGTTTCCTTAATTGTAGCACAACTTACTATTTTTAGCAGTTTTTTGAGTCCTCAACTTCCGGAGCTGTTTTGAGGCCCTAAATGATATTTTTTGGGAAAATTGGGAGCGACATGGGTCCATGGACCATGTTGCTCTTCCCAAAGTTGTAGTTCTCGGATAGATCTTTCTAACGAGATATTGTGTGCATCAAGTGGAGATCATATGCCAAAGTTACGACCTTGGGAAGTTGATGTACCAATTTACCCAAAAGGGGCGCATAGTTTGGCATTTCATCTTCTAGGGTTAGGTTTTTAGATGTTTAGGGTTTTCCACTATTTCTCAACAATAAATAGGCCTTTGAGCCTCATTGTAAGACAATTTAGAAGCATGTAGCCACCACATCTCTTCTTAGACATAAGCTACCATCGCCCTAGCTGGTTTGTTTCCATTACTATTTGTAAGCATATTTTAGTATTTTACATTAATGAAATGAAGTATTATTTCCGTTGCATATCTATGTTTATGGTTATCTCTGTAATTTGTTGCCTTCCTGTTTAAATCTAGATCACATAATGAGACCTCCTATCCCTCAAATAATTCATTTATGTTTGAAGCAAAAACTCTGATTATGATTAGCCTCAGATAGGTTACTTAATAGGTGGGGAAGAAAATATACTCCTTAAGGGTGCAGGATGGTGTGAAAAGTTTTTAATTACTATTCTTTACTGGTTGGTCGTGCTACCTTAAAGATTTATTTTAAAAAGACATCTGAGATAATGACTAAAAAAGATTCCTTGAGTTGGTCATGTCAGAGTTCTTTTGAAATCTTATTAGAGTTTGTAGGCATGGTTCACCATAAGAGGTTTTTCATTGGTCTCTTCGAAGAGAAACTTGAAAATATATGTCGAAATATGGCAACAAGAATATTCTAATTTAATTTTTCCTTGAATTAAATTGTGAATTAAAATCGAATTTAGTCTTAACAGCTACTTGGAAATAATTGATTAATTTATTTTGAATTGATTAGTTGGAGAAATTCAAGTTAGAAGTCTTTCTGAAGTCATGCAAGAGTTATCCCTTAAATTAAGGAAGTTAAGATTGAGTCATATTTGAGTTGTATTTAGTTAACCTGGCTTACTGAGCTAAGTTCAGTTAAATTAATTCCAAACTGTTTGAGGAACTAATAGAGAGTTAATAGTCAGATGATGCATTAATGCACTCAACTAGTGTACTCCAGTTAATTGAAGATTCCCTCATCAGAAACTCATGCATGTCTATTCTAAGAAAGGTCTAGTTGAGTTAAATGTCAAGGACAATGTACTATCAGTTGCATCTGTTTACCTATAAAGGAAACTCATGCATACAGAAGGATATTCATCCTTGAGGATCAATGCAGTTTTGGAGGACCAATGTTCCACTTGGTTGAGAGTCTTCCACTTGGTAACAGGAGGATCACCCAAGAGAAACTGCGCAAGGAAATAGGAGGCTTGGAGGGTAGAGGAGAAGGCTTGTGAGAAGCTAGATTGCCTGTGAGAATCTGTGAAGATTGTGTTGAGAGCTAAGGCTTTACATAATTCCTATGTATTTCCACCTTGTATGATAATACAGATAGTGGGGTTTTAGTTGAGGCTTTTCCCAAACTATTTTCATGTGTATTGTGCATTAATTCTTCTTCTTCTGGTTATATTTTTCATCTCAATGTTTAAGCTTCCAAAATTTGATAGTAGAAATAGGTTATAGTATTTTTCTTTGAGTTATATTGCATTATCGGGTTAACCTACACATATGATTTTCTACATGGTCTCAAAGGTATATCTGTAGAGAGAATTTCTACATGGTATGAAAGCCAAGTTTATCGGAGTTGTGAATAGTATATGGAGAAGAGAATTCGAAGTTTGAATTTCAGGGTTGCAGGTGCAAATCGAATTCATATCATACTTCAAGGTTAGCCAATGGAATTCTATGGCTTGAGACTCGAGTATGCATTGGAAGGAAGCTCAAATTACATAGCATGGAAAGATAGAATGGAGGTTGTATTAGAAAACAACAGTTTGAAGGGTTTTATTGATCAAGAAATCCCAAAGCCAACTTCAACTATTGCACAAGAGTTGGCTGAGTGGAAGAAGTATGTGGTGAGGGCAAGACAGATCATCCTTGAGGGAGTTCGATAACATATTGTCTCGAGTATCCATGGGAAGGATACTCCATTTTCAATGTGGAAGACATTGAAGGACCTCTACCAGAACAGTAGCGACTAGAGGAAATTGGCACTCAAGGATAAGCTTCGAAGAATCAAGATGGAGAATGGCGATATTATTTCCACATATCTGAACAAGATCACCATCTTCAATGATGAACTTGGAAGCATGGAATAACTAGTGCCTATGATGATATCGTGAGCCTCGCTCTCCTTGGCCTTCTAAAGAGTTGGAATAGCTACCAGGACTCTATGAATGGAAGGGAGAAACTGCTAGATTGGGAACGACTATGGTTGAATCTCATGGAGGAGGATATCAGGAGGACCACACAGGTGGTTATTCATCCAAGGATGATGATGAAGAAAATCTGGACTTAGCAGGTAAGGTAGGGAAAGGGAAGGGGAAGGCTTCCCATTCCAAATCAAATTCTTCTCATGGAGGGAAGAAGGGTGACATATCTAAAGTGAGATTCTTTAATTATCACGATATGGGACATTATGCGACTAATTTCTCATTGAAGAAGTCCATGAAGGAATCCTCGGAATGATCGAAATTTAAGGCATTAGCCTCTCAATTTGAAATGTAATTTACCCTCATCGCATAAATGGTGTAATTGATAATGGGTTGTGTTTGGTACCTTGACAGTGGACCCTCATTCCACATGACTGGTGATAAAAGTTTATTCAGTGCCTTGAAGGAGAAAGACCTCAAGAAGCACACAGAGATGGGTGACAATGGAAGGTACAGTGTTTCAAGAGTGGGCACGATTGCTTTTCAGAGGGGGCATGGAGCTCCTATCACCTTGGCAAACGTGAAGTATGTGCCTAGATTGAAGAAGAACTTGATATTAGTCGCAGTATTGGAAGATCATGGCTATGATGTGTTTTTTTAGTAAGGGAAAGGTTTTCCTTAGACAGATCTCCATGAGATATGTGAAATAGATTGGTTCACGAGTTAAGAACCTATATGCTATTGAGGTTCAAGATGCACGCAAAGCATTGAGGAGTAAGAAAAATGTTAGAGACTTGTTGGTTGAGAGGGAGAGTAAATTACCTCTCAACATGCTCACCCAGAAGAAGTCTCTGAAGTAGTTTCAGGAAGTTGTGGAGTAGTGACAACTAGAGAAGTTGAGAGGAGACCGGGTGGAGGCATCCAATCATGTGGATACCTCCAGTAGGGGGAAATTTCGAGCCAAGTGGGAAGAGGGATTTTAAAACTTGGGTCAGCAGTAGTTTCTTGGTACAATAGGAAAGAGAGGTCGGTTGCACTCATCTTGACAGGGGCAGAATACTTGGATGCAAGTTAGGAAGCATGTGAGGCCATCTGGATGTGGAAAATCCTAGTTGGTTTGTTTGATCAAAGGATGGATCCAACTGTGATCTATTGTGCTAATCAGAGTTGTATCAAACTCCCTCAGAATCTAGTATTTCATGATAGGTCCAAGCACATCGACATCTGGTATGATCATCTAAAAGACTGTGTAGCGAGGAGGATTATGTTGTTGTAGTACATTTCGATGGAGGAGCAAGATGCTGACATTTTGACAAAGGCATTATCAAAATGTAAATTTGAGTTCCATAGAGACAGGATTAGGATGCCATATAATCCCTTTCTTGTTGAGAGGGAGTGTTGAAATATGGCAACAAGAATATTCCAATTTAATTTGTCCTTGAATTAAATTGTGAATTAAAATCGAATTTAGTCTTAACAACTACTTGGAAATAATTGATTAATTTTTTTTTGAATTAATTAGTTGCAGAAATTTAAGTTAGAAGTCTTTCTGAATTCATGCAAGAGTTATCCCTTAAATTAAGGAAGTCATCCCTTAAATTAAGGATGTAAGATTGAGTTATATTTGAGTTGTAATTAGTTAACTTTGTTTACTGAGTTAAGTCCGGTTAAATTAGTTCCAAACTGTTTGAGGAACTAATAGAGAGTTAACAACCAGTTGATGCATTAATGCACTCAACTAGTGTACTCCAATTAACTGAAGATTCCCTCATCAGAAACTCATGCATGTCTACTATGAGAAAGACCTAGTTGAGTTAAATGTCAAAGACAGTGTACTATCAATTGCATATGTTTGCCTATAAAGGAAACTCATGCATGTAGAAGGATTTTCATCCTTGAGGATCAGCTTAGTTTTGGAGGATTAGTGTTCCACTTGGTTGAGAGTCTTCCACTTGGTAACAAGAGGATCACCCAAGAGAAACTGTGCAAGGAAATAGGAGGCTTGGAGGGTAGAGGAGAAGGCTTGTGAGAGGCTAGATTGCCTTTGAGCATCTGTGAGGATTGTACTGAGAGCTGGCTAGCTATGAGAGCTAGGGCTTTGTATAATTCCTATGTATTTCCACCTTGTATGATAATATAGATAGTGGGGTTTTTAGCTGCGGCTTTCCCCGAAGTATTTTCATGTGTATTGTGCATTGATTCTTCTTCTTCTAGTTATACTATTTAGCTCAATATTTAAGCTTCCACAAATTGATAGTAGAAGTAGGTTATAGTATTTTGCTTCGATTTATATTGCATTATCGGGTTAACCTACACATCTGATTTTCTACATGGTCTCAAAGTTAGATCTGTAGAGATAATTTCTACAAGATTTTCTAGATGATAGTTTGTTTGAATAGAAGAGAATTATTATATGTAACTTATAATACTACCCTTCATTGACATATGGATAAACAATCAAAGTCACTTTAAAATATGACGCATTAAGTGTGAAGTTCTTTTGACAAGTCTTACCATGAGAGTGCATAATAAAAATTTCAAAAGATGTGCTTTTAGGGAATCACAAGTTCAAGAGTGTTTCTATACATCTTTATTCATTATTCTCATATTACCCTACTCTATTTTTAATGAAGGAAATATCACCTTTAACTGTAGGCATACGTCCACTGAAACCATGTGTGTAACAAAATGTTGATTATATTCACAATTAGTTTTAAAGAATAAAATTCAAGATATACCAAAGCATGAGAAACCAATTGCTTCAATTGACATGGAACCAAGAGTTTCTGAATGATGAGGAAATAAGGTGGCTTGATGACTGCTCGAAAATAAGATTCAATGGAATCCACATATGTATGATTCTCCAACTGATGCAAGTCTTCCATAGTTTGATAGTCACTCTCTTGGAGGCAGAAGAATCTGGTGAAAGACAAAAGATAAATCCCTCAAGTTCAGGCTCAAATATTTGATTTTCAAATTGACAAGAATGGTTGAAAGAGATTCTAGGGTTTTGAGCTTCAACAACATTTTGGGAACAAGTTCCAATGAAAGATTGCTCCTCTGATGGCCTTTGAATTATATCTTCATTAGGTAAATGTTCTATAGTAATCGTGGAGGTTTTCAAATTTGTTCCTTTTCCCAACATGGAAGATGTGACATTTTGTTCGATAGCAGGAAGAATAGGTGTTTCAAACTATTATGCAACTTGATGGTTTAGATCAGGGTTTAGAAGATGCTTTGGGCTAGGGTTTTGGTTAAGGTTTGGACTGTGATTTTGATTTGGATTGGGGTTAAGCTTTGGACTAGGGTTAGGTCTAGGTTTTGGATTAATACTAAGGTAAGGTCTAGGGTGTGGACTAGGGTTAGGGTATGGATTGGGGTTTGGCTTAGGACTAGGGTATGGATTAGGGTTAGGGTATGGATTAGGGTTTGGGTTAGGACTAGGGAATGGATTAAGGCTAGAGTAAGGATTTAGGCTAGGATAAAGGTATGGACTAGGGTTAGGGTATGGATTAGGGTTGGGAAAAGGATTAGGGTAAGGTTTCACATGCAACTGGGACCATGGAGGAGGATGACTTGATGGTGCATTAGAAAGAAATTGTGGTTTTTGTTGATGTTCAAGTGATTGAATTTACATGTGATATTGCTTCAGAGAGAAGGATCCAAATTATTCTTGTGGTCATGGAGATATCTGTCTCAAGAATGAGGGCTAAGGAGAGGGCCACTATGGCCATGAAGCAGGGTGTTCATTTGGAGGAGGATTAGAAGTTTTCCATGAAACTGTAGGATTGTAAACATGTTGAGGAACCTACTCAGGATAATAAACATTATTGTAGTATCAAATGGTGAATGGTCTTGAGTTATACCTGGTAGTCGATTCGATTCCTTACTTGATTCCTTGAGTGCCTTTAGTAATCCTGGTAGTGTTCGGCAATGTTTTGTTAGATGATCCTCTTCACAAATTTTGCAAACTTTCACGCTATTGAGTGGACACTTTCCAAGGAAGTGTTTCTTTCTGCAATCGGCGCAAAATATAAGAAGTGGTTTTTCATCCATCTCCTATTCTTCCAACAAATCATCCAATTTTGAAATCAAATATTTAATAATATCATTCTTATGTTTAATCGAAATATTAATTTTTTCACTTATTAATTCCTCGTTGGATGAATTTTATGTCTCTGTAGGGTGGGGAGTTCTTATAATAGCATATAAAATGAGAAACCTTAAAGCAACCGAGTAGGAAATAAATAAGTTCAATGAACATAAAATTGCAAGAGAAACTAGGTGAAGGAAAAAAATAAACGCATCAGGTCACTAAGGCCAATCCCTAAGCGCCTCCCTGACAATGGCACCAAAATGTTGGTTGCAATATAGGGATTATAAATGTACCAACATTTAATTTTTCAGTCTAGAAAGTTCATGAACTTCGAGGTGCAACACTGGAAATGCCAGAGAGAGCCCCTAGCAACTTGCAAAACAAATTCTAGTCCAACTTGCGCAATAAATGAAATCCTGGACTAAAAAGTGAACTTTAGAAAACATCAATCCAGGCAATCAAAATCATGTGGGAAATAAAAGCAAATCTTGTACTATTTAACAATGCGAAAGGAAATTCTAAGTATGAGCAACCAGAAGGGAAATCAAAACTAGAAACCAAGTAGTGCTAGCACAATATCAAAAAGACTATAAATGCTGGAATAAATTCATGAGAAAATCAAAAACCATTATGCATGCGCTAATTCTGCTGCATCTACCTTTGTGTAAAAGAAAGCAGTGGAAAAATTTACTGCGTAAATAAACATATGAAATAAATGGATGCAATATTGATTCTCTTCCCTTCCTTGTCCTTAGGAATAAATATTGTAGAATTGTCGAGAAGTTTAAAGGAAACTATAATGGAAAATAAACATTATCACTTTTTGAACATGAGGGAGTTTCAATGTCTGCTATGCAAGCATGATGATTTAAAATGGGAAAAATATATATGCAATCTCTTCTTCTGAGTAACATATGGTTTATTGTAAGCATAGATTGCATGAATACGTTAATACCTTAAAACCAAAAGAACTCAAGTCAATCTCAGGTTCTGGAATATAAATTAAATGGATCTGAATATTTTTCAATGGTTTCAAGTTGCACATCACAACTCATAAGGTAGAGTGTCAATGCATAAGCCAATCTTGTAAATTCAGATGTTCTAGAGGGATGCAATCCTTATTCGGTATAAATGAATGTTTCGAGTGTAGGAAAAATTCTTAATGCAAAAAACCAAATCAATCTTGCAGTCGAAAGGAAAACATTTTAGCAGATTTAATAACACCAAATTGAAGAAGGAAAGAGACTAGAAACACTTAAATGTTTCACACAACAAATGATAATTTAAATGTTATTTAATATAAAATATGTAGAGCGGTGTCGAGTTGGTCTGGCAGCTAACCCATCCAGTGCACACCCTCTATTTTTTTTCTATATAATACTACCTAAGCACCCATGGGGGATTTGAACTGGTGACCTATCACAAGGAATGCCTTAATAATACATCCATTCACCATCAATCCAAAGCCCCGTAGGCTGTGTACACCCTGTATTAGTGACTTGGTTCACACAGAATTTAAAATCATTAGATACAATAAATAATTAAATAAAACATGGAAATAAATGCTTCAATTAATATTTAAAACTAGTATTTTACATTATACAGAAAAACACTTAACTCCAACAAGCAGGAGAAGTGATCCATAACCTATGATCTGCGTGATGCTACATTGCGATCAAATTCTCCTCCCTTTTGCGCATTCCTCCTGTGTCTATGCGTGCTTATGCTATCGACGGATTGATTCACTGACTAACCTCTCCTGATCCAAGAAATTCTAAGCTTATATATACGCATCTAATTGCAATTTGGGCTTTTGTAGACAATTGAAACATAGGAGGGCAAATAATTGATCTCAACTATTTTCTAGGAATAAAATTAGTTTTGCAACTAAATGTCGAAATAGGTAAATTGTTCCTCTTTTCCTAGAATAGTGATATTGCTAGAAAGTGCGATTTGACTTCTCTATTCTTCTTTGCGTGATGAAAAATTGATCACAAGGATATCACTCATAGGAATGACTTTTATCAAAGACATCAATATCATGTGCTCTACATCCATGAGATTTGTCATCAAAACATTCATCTTCATAATAGTCGAGCTCATTAGTTACTATCATTGTAGCTTCAATATTGACATTACGAGCTTGAGGCCTAAAGTTGATCAAATGAGGACCTTTATGGATATTGGGGTAGGATCCATTTCCATGACCAGTCCCATGGTGATAATCAAGACCATCTCTCCACAAAGGCACTCTGGCAAGAATATCAAGATCATGTTCTATCGTGCCATTGGGGAAAATTGCAGCATCCAATGCTATGCGACTGTTCAGAACCATAATGTAGCATGCTTTTTCATGGTTGAGGGCAAGCCAAAGTGCACAGTTTGTGTAATATCAATTGTGCCATCCATATACTATCCTCCAGAGTCACACAAATAAATATTGTCAGGTTGCAATTCAACACATCTTTCACAGTTTGGTGCATAATGAATGATAATAACATTTGGACCCACAGATGAAATTGTTGAGAGCTAGGTTGAACCTTCTCCACGTTTCCCATTATTACTTGGCATAAGACCATGTGCCATAAGCCATTTTAATCAACATCTAAATAGCCAACACTGACATGTGAACAATATTCTAGAGAAAGATAAACATTGATGCCATAAGTTGCCCCATGTTGGGTGTATTGGTTTAGCCAAAACCATGTAATACGAAGCCAGCTACACCCTTCCAGGAAGTATCATGCCAAGAATATCTGATATTAGATTTGCCATGGAATTTTTTAGTAATCTCAACGTGATTTTGAAATGCTTGCAATTGAGCCTGTGCCGAAGAACTAATGTTACAAGTGTACTAAGACCAGCCAAAAACTTGTTACTCACAACTACATACTCATAATTACCATCCTCTAATTTAATTAGTTTGTATTTTCCATGTGCTTTATAGCAACAAATTGTGCAATAATCCTTATCAATTCCTTGCACCTTTTGTATAAATCAAAACAGCTAAAAGAAAAGACTGGTATTGTTTTTGGAGGAAGCATAACAAGTGGATACAGTGGATCATCTTTCTATACCACCAATAAAATCCAACCACATGTAACACAAAAACCAATATGATGCCGACGAGGATTGAAAATGAGTGTAGTGCAGGAAGACCACTGTAACTAGTGCAGGAATCCCAATTGATACAAGAATATATTGCATGGTACAAGAACATGGTGCAGGAATCTACTGCACTGTCCAAGAAGGTAAATGTAGGAGCAAAGCCTGTATAAAGGCATGATCAAACCAATTTTAAATCTGCAACATACAAACCTTTATTAATAATGTTTTAATCTTGATAAAACAAGGGAGGTAACAAATACTTGCAACATTAATCATTTAACCAACAACAACATGAGAGATTTCGAGTAAAAATAAGACAAAACAGAGGCCCAACAGGGTGGTTTAGCCCTTGGGTGTTCTGTAAAAATTGAGGCAGGTCAGTAAAGTTTTTTTTTGTGTCAATTCCACTTCCTTAAGGTCATATAGGAGTTTGAATCATATCATAGTAACTCTTTTTCACATGTTTACCCTGGTAGGCCAGTAAACTTGGGTAAATACGGGAGGAGGGTGGTTACAACTCTAAATTTCACATTAAGGATATGGGTGCTACAAATTCTATCATGGGCATGGAAATTAAAAGGGATAAGGTAAACATGAAACTCTCGTAAAGTCAAATGAAGTACGTAGAGAAAATATTGTTGTGGTTTAATATGGATGAATGTAAACTAGTAAAGGTGCCTATTCCTATAGGTTTAAAATTATTTGCATATCAATGTCCCAAGACACATGAAGAGGAAGATGACATGTCCTATGTTCCATATGCTAGTGTGGTGGGAAGCTTGATGTATGTAATGGTCTGTCCTAGACTAGAAATTGCACATCCATTGGAAGTATAGAGCAAGTATATCTAAAAGACGAGGAGGGATAATTGGAATGTGGTTAAAAGGGTTTTGAAGTATTTGTGTGGAACTAATGGATATGAATTATGATACAAAGGAAGACTAGATTTGGGTGGAGTGTTGGACATATGTGGCTTTTTTAATGTAGATTGGGTTGGTAGTCTGAATCACAGAATATATAAAAGTGGGTACATGTTTAAAATTTTTGGAGGATTAATTAGTTGGATGAGCAAGAGAAAATACATAGTTTCACTCTCAACTACAAAATCTAAATACATGGTAGATACTCATGCAAGAAAACGAGTGTTGAGAAATATAGGGCAACTAGATTAGGTGATTTCTCTTCTCTGATAACTGCTTGTGATGTATATTAATTTACTTTATTAACTTCTTCATTCCTTTATTATTATTAATTTTCTCTATAATCAAACAAATACCAAGTCATAAAGAATAGTGAGACAATATGACACAAGATGTAGACAATCAGCCAGGGCCAAAACCTCTCCAACTGAGAAGAAAACCCATCAAAATTTGTCTCTTCTTATAAAACTTCATTTAATGAATTCCAAGACCTATGGCCCTTTACCCTTGACCAAGACCCTCCAAGACCAAGTCAAATTTTTCCTTATTAAAGACTTCCAATAACAAACTTTGACCTTCCAGGAGCTTCTCCAACAACTTAAACCCCAACAACAAATTTTTCAACTTCAACCTTGATGTAGCTTCGACAACTTTGACCTATCAGCATCACATCTTTGACTTTGTAACTTCAAAACTTCTACCTTGCAACTTCACAACTTTGACCTTGATGTTTCACATATTTTATGCAACTTCACAACTTCTATGCAAATTCATAACTTTGATGGGGCTTCAGAATTTCATCTTGCCCAGTACCCATAGAAAACCGAACAAAAGAGAGAGAGAGAGGCCCAAAACTTAGAACTTGTTCTTTTTATCCTTCTTCACCCTTTTATAGCTTCTATCTTGAGGAGATCAAACATGCTTGAGTGAGTCTCCAAATGAGGTCAAGTTCCTTCTTATTTATAGGCTTGTGATGGGTACAAATTGCTCTCTTTAGGTCAACTTGTCCCTTCATGTATGATGAATTGATTTTTGTGCCATGACGAGGTCTTGGAGGGCCTTTTGACTATATTTTGACTCAAATATTTTTTCTTTCCAATATGTAACATGCACAAATAGGTCTTCAATACATGATAATGAATCAATTGACTTTATGACAAAATTAGAAGCACTCAATGGGTGCTTCACCTAAAAATAATTTTCCCTTTAGCATGAAACCCATGACTTAAGAATAACAATAGTGATTTATTATTTCATTAAATACATAAAATCATAATTACATATGTCATTATGAAGACCAAACTTAATTACATATTTCAACACTCCCTCTTGACTATGAAGGTATTCATAATCCTTACAAGGTACATGGATATTCTTAATATGAAGAATTCTCATAAGAAGATTCAGATTGGTAACTCATATGTATAGCATCATATCATCCAAAATTGTCACATAGAAAGGCCTTGACTAACCACTCTATCTCTCCACAAGATCATAGCACAATGCTAGTGAGACCAATGATTTATAGACATGATCCTCGTTGTCTCTCTTGGAACATACCCAACATAGGGTCTCTTAGAGTATCTTCCTTCAGGACTATTCTTATCTTGGATTCCTAGTACTCAAAGAATATTGGTCCTCTACGACTACTATTATCTTGGATTCCCTATCACATCCTTAAAGAGTATCAGATGCTAAGTTCTTACCCAATCCTCCATTCTATCTTTCCAAGTGAAGACAAGAATGGTGTGTCGATCTCTCCCTCTTAACTAGGGAGGATATACTCATTCCAATGAAGGAATGTACCCATTCCTATAAAAGGAATGTAATTAATCTCCCTCATAACTAGGGACTTACTTCCAATAGCTTTTTAGGTGGAGATCATGGGATAAACAACTACTTATAGGACTCCTTCCTTCGATGCCATGAATTTTTTTTTGATGGGGAGCCTCCATATTTTTGGGACTTATTCGTAGGGCACAAAACATCCATCAATTTCATTCAGGAATTATGTTAGTCATTGTGACACAGGCAAGTTCCCTCTATGGATAGAGGCAACCCCTCTAGCCCTAAAGTGGGTCTAGTCACAACAAAGACAATACCAAAGTAAATTTCCTTAGAAAGTTGGTGTTATGAAGGCCTACCTTCAAACTGTCATTCGATGAAGTCCCTGTCGTGCTGCTCTAGCTCTCATTATTCTAATCAACTGTACCTGAAAATAAAATGTAGAGAACCAACACAAATGCAATAGAAAATGACTAAACAATCTACTTGAAGAGTCAAGGAGACTCAAGCTATTGACATACAATTGAACATATGATATAAGGAAAAAGCTATTGATTGTATTAATGTAAATCAAAGTAAAAATTACAACCAAACCTTGACATCATAAGTCTCCTCGTTGGGTCCTGTTAGTATGTCTCTGCAAGCATTCACTTGTGAACCATCTCCCAAGGGAACAAATTACATATGAGGCTACTTCCACACTCTAATAAAACTATCTACCTCTACTCCTCAATCCTTGAATTCTGAAGCTACCAAATTACATCAAATCCCAATCTAGCTAGCCGATCTCAGTCATGGAGGAGGTATTTATAGGAGGGAGAGCTTCCATAAGAGATGGGAGAAGGTGCTTATCCCTTAGTGAGGTTGCACAAAAGGTGGAAAAATTATCTCAAAGGAGAGAGGTGAGCTCATTTGACCCAACAACCAACCCTAGGACTGCCCATGAAGTTGTTACACCTTGAAGCTTTGACGAGTTATTTAAAAAAACTTGCTAAAAGTAGCTTGTCACAAGTGCAACATAGAGATAGAGCGATGACTTCACCAGGGCTAGTGTAAACTTGGCCATCTTCATGGGTATAACAACTACCGACTCGCGACAACCCAAAAACTTAGGTAAAAAGGGGTTTGCTCTAGGAGTAGTGAGTTGAGGAAGACTTCCTGAGATTACAATGAAGGTATTGACACATAACTTGCAACATGACACATGGCAGAGGTCAGTAATATAGACTAGTAGTGTCCACGATTAGGGAATGCGAGGTTGGTGAAAAATTACTATGTAATAGATGCCCCCTAAAGCATGAAAGTTGAGAGAGTGGGAGGGGTGAAATGATTTACTAATCTATAACTGAAACATAACACCACCGTGGAGAACCTGCAAACCAAAGTACAACTAATATCTCTAATACATGAGTACTTAGTGAAAGGAAATACATGTTTATAAGGCATAGGCACAACCATCCAGAAGATAAACATAAGTGGTCTATGGTATGGATGTAGCCATCCAATCACAATGATCATATAAAAGACTCAGGTATGGTCAAAACCATCCAATCATAAGAGTCATGTATGAATCAATCCATGCAACCTGGACTCATGTAATCTAAGCCCAGGGTCTTGAATTCCAACCCAATCATAATACAAATTATAATATGCGAATAGATGTGCTGAAGTCGAGCATATTAGAAAATCACTTGATTACCAGCCAATGATGTAAGCTGTTAACAAGTGTGAGAGAGACCACCAATAATGTCAATGGTTCTCAAGGTACTGCTAGTACAATCCAAAAAGTGTGAAGAATGATCTAAAGTCGAACACTTACAAAATCACTCGATCGAAGACCAATTATGTAAACCTGTCGTTAGATGCGAAGAACTTGCCATTAAGGAATGCAAGCTCCAAGGTACCAAAAATGAGTCCCTAGATCAACTTCCCGGATAATGAGCTAAAGTCAACAGGAAGTGACCGGTCGAAGGAGGGCCATAATGTGTCCCACATCATCGATGTGAGATAAAGGAATAAGATAAGGTGGATGAGACAAAGAATCAAAAGGTGTGTAAGGATACAAATTGCAGAAGGATTAATCTCTTGAACATATCGGCAAGATGACTCCAGAGTTTGGTAGCATTTTGGTACCAAGGGATCAAAGATCATGATGATGCAACAAGGATTAGATGGAATGAGGCAAACTGAATAACCCAAGACCCATAAGGCCAATGACAGAATGAGGATATCCCAACCCAAGATGAAGCAGAAAGAGTGTTGATGTCTAAGAGCGACAAGCTGTCATAATAATTAACACAACCAACAATGTAACACTAATCTCACACACTACTCCAACACATTGTCAGAATTGCACAATCCTCAAGGAACCTTGTTCCTTCTGCATGGATAAGTTTCCTTTATAGAAAAATTCCTCCAACTGATAATAAAATGTCTCTATCTTTAATCTCAACTGGGTCTCTATCTGAACTGACATGCATTAGTTATTTATGAGAGAATCCTCAGATATCTGGAGTACACTAGTTGCATGCATGCATGCATTAACTGACTGAACTCACGATTAGTTCCTCAAACTGTTTGGAACTAATTTAATTCGACTTAACTTAGTTATCTGAGCTAACTAATTACAAATCAAATACAACTCATCCTTATCTCGTTAATTAAGGGATAACTTCCTTAATTCAAGGGATAATTGTGGCATGACTTCACAAAGACTTCTAGCTTGAATTTCTCCAACTAATTAACTCAAGCAGCTAGTGAGACTAAATTCAAATTTTAATTCTCAATTTTAAATCAAGGACAAATTAAAATTGGAATATTCTGAATGTTATTTTTAGAATTTCTGTTTTTAACATTTATTGTTGCTATTTTCAACAGTAAACATGCACAAAATACTCAAAAATAGACCAAAAACCTTGATTTACAAACCCTAATTTTGCAAAAAAGCTTATAAAAAGGGTCATTAGGTAAAAATCAATTTACTTTTTACTGTTTTACCTCAGAGTGAAAAATTTACCTTTGCACATTGGTTATTTCAATGATTGAGTAGAGGAGGTTTAGAAATTTGTTCAGAAAGTTGTCCGATCCAGGTAGGCAATACACTTTTTCCTGCATTTTTAGATAGATTGTAACTCATTTTTGGTAGCATTAGCCATCATTTAGGAATATTTTGGAATGAGAATGTTCACGGCGGTCGTCGTGGGTCGCCAGCTCGGGACCACGATGAGCCAAAATCTACAACAAAGAAAAAATGGGCTCTTCGCGACTGTACACCAAAACGTCATGGAGAGCACTAATCTTCAAAACTGTGGATTTTATCTCGGTGCACCTGTTAGAAAAATAGGTGCAACAAGCACTGAGAACCAAAATTTCTTAAAATCTAAGTGATTTCACGAGATTTTAAACGCAAATGGAGCACTTATAATTGCATATGTGTGTGTTTGCATGATAAAATCATGGTGATTGAGTGGAAAGAGTAGGAACACAATAATGATGATGAATTGGCCATGGTGAGACAAATTTCTTGGAATGAGGGGAAATTCAACATTTGGGGGCAGGCACTGGAAATTGATGCAGCGAAAATTTACTTCTTGACGGGGTTGTCACAAAGGGGAGAAAGGACCCGAATGACAGGGACCCGAATCACTGAAGAAACCATGGATATGCTTATCAAGAGAGTGTGTCCTAAGGTGAATAAGTCAGACAAGGGAGGAAAAATTAAGATTGCAACAATCAGAGACTTGTCTCTACAAGTTTTCCTCTCCACCATCACTAGAGAAGCTAGCTCATAGGCCTTGCATGAGGCCACAAAAACCAAACTCCGATTGGCAGTCGACTGCTTGAATCCCACTATTTTTAATTGGGCCAAGGCAATAGCAGATAACCTAAAATCACAATTCACAAAGTGCCAGTGAGGGGATACCAAATAGTTTGGGTATGGGTCCATTCTTGTACCGTTCATCCTCGAGTGGCTTCCTATCTTCCAGAGATAGGAAGTGGTTGTGGCATGGCCACCTCCACGGGAGCCACGGATTACTCAGTGGGAAATGTTGATGCCTCGAGGAGGTGGGGGTCAACATATGTCATGGAGACCTGAGTTCTTCCAATGGTTGGATCACCAACTTTTTGTGGTAGGGGATTGGCCATATTTTTGGATTGACTTCAGAGTTGACCCAAATCTAGTACTCTCCATGGGGAACACTGGGATGATAGAGGTAATAAACTCATTTGTTGATTTTTGAAAGAGTTTTGTAATTTTTATTATTTTTCATATATATATATTTGTGTGTGTGTGTGTGTGTGTGTGTTCTGATCATTATGTTTCAATCTTGCAGATGTTGGACCAGAAAGACATGTACGTTTGTCTCCAATTGCTTAGAGAGTCGAGAGGAAGTTTAAGATCCCTCCTCCTGGTGAAGATGTAGAGGACGAGATTGCTCGTGACCTGGAGGGCTTGATTGAGGGTATTTCAGATTACATGAGATTCTAGGATGTCCCTCGACACATAGTAGGGGTGTCGAACAGGATTCACTAATTACTCAAACGTGTTGTCTGAGTGATTGTGTGCTATAGAAAGCATCACGCAGATTAGACCCCTAGGTTTATTTTCTGCAATTTTGAGAGAAATTTTGTCTCATGATGTAATCTGAACACATATTTTTTGGGAACCATGATGTGCAGCACTTGATATATATATATACCTATGTTTGCTATATCAACTTATTATGTCTTAATGTTTACTTTTACAAATGTCGCAAATGTCTATCTAACACATGATTTTCCAATGCATCTATTAATGTATTTAGTCTTCTAGGAATATGTTGATATGTAATGTAATCAAAATTCCTTTCTAGTAAATGAACATGTAAATACAACCTTAAAATTTGAGGGTTTCTGACAGAATAACGTCCATTGAGTTGAAGAACAACTAGTTGCGAATCTAGACTTACGATCAAGGCATGAATATTAAGGGCAATAGCCTCGGTTAATAGCTCAATCACTGCACTATATTCAATGACATTGTTCATAGTACATCCTAGACAAACACCTTGAAGATATACCAATACACCATGAAGATCATAGATAACCCATGCCGTGAAGGAAATATTTTGAGGACTGTGATAGGCACCATCAGCGAAACCGATATAAGGTGCGACAAACATCTGCGTAAGAAGAAAAAGGACTCAATAAGCGAGAAACACTTGCACACCAAGCCAAACATGTACAAAATGAAAAAATCACTTATGTACACAAATAAAGCTCATTCTAGGGCTATAATGACTCGATTATCATAAGTCTCCTCGTTGGGTCCTGTCAGTATGTCTCTGCAAGAATTCACTTGTGAACCATCTTCCAAGGGAACAAATATCTTTGTCTCTCTCTCATCCAAAAGGTTGATGCTAGAAAAATCTTACAATCAAGCCAACTCTACTCAAACATATCCCAAACCAAGTTACCTATGAGGCTACTTCCACACTCTAATAAAACTCTCTACCTCTACTCCTCAATCCTTGAATTCCGAAGCTACCAAATTACATAAAATCTCAATCTAGCTAGTTGATCTTAGTCATAAAGGATGTATTTATAGGAGGGGGAGCTTCCATAAGAGATGGGATGATCTGGAATTTATCTAGGACAAATAATTAAAGGTATTACAAACTCGTGTGCATGGATGTGCCTATGTTACTTTATGCAACGGATCGATAAGATTGTGAAATACACAAACACTGAAGTAGTTAGAGAAAACACAACAGTAAAACATGTAAATACAACAAATTAATAAAGAGTTCACCCAATGCTCCTGGGCTACGTCTCGTAGTCCAGCCTTCAATGGTGGCCTCTCTATTATGTTTTCAAAGCAGATTTTTTACAACAGTGAGCTCAATTTGAGTCTCACTCAACAGATATAAATTAGTAGGACTGGACTTGGATCCCCCAAGTCTCGAGAGTTCATAGAATCTCCTTACTGAAACTCGACCTCTATTGGTCACAGTAGTATGAGCCCAATCTGAAACTCATACATGACAGTTCTGTCCAGAGGAGTTCGCTTGAACCTCTCAAGCCTTCTCTGGAGTGCACAAACTCTCTAACTCTCTCTGGCTCTGTCTCGATGCTGCCTTTGCTCTACAGGTTAGCTTGACTTACTTTCTCTGTTCTCTGCTCTTAGCTTTCTTACTCACTTTTCTCACTGCTTGCTTTGTTTCTATCAATTCGTGGCTTTAAAGCCAATCTGCTTTCTGACTATTCATTTCCACTTCCTAGTGCTTTGGTTCTCTTGCCTCTATCTGTTTGAATACCTCTGTTCAGCATCATCATCAATGTGTAATGCCTTACAGGGAGGTAGCCACCTATTTCATAATGAACTGAGTGTCAGTTCTCTTGGAAATGTTTGAAATACTGTTATTTCCATTTAACTTCTTAGAATGCCCGCGAACATGATTCCTATGCCAACTCATCATTCATGCCGGACTTCAAACCTTTATACAATTCAGCCTATTTACCCCATTGAATCCGGTCATCCATCGGATCGTATGTTTGCCATCGATCTGGAGCCTCCAGATCCTACAGTCTCCATCCATATCGGGCAGGTTAGTTGCATGATGTTTACCCATCCGATGTGAGTGGTTTTCTCTTTCTTTTGCCAGACCTATGGGAGTTAGTGTGTGGCATCAGGTGGTACTCGGTTGAAACTACTTACCATTCAAAGCCCTTTTGATATCCTACCAGTTTTCATGTGGGACCCGCCTCTAATAGAATCAGCGAATTCCATACGCTTTTTTACTTTTAGGTCCGAGTCTGTAAGGACCTGCGGTCCTTCGCACACCCACCAAATGAAGTGCAATCTGAATGAGCGAATTATGGAAGCTCTACGACCAACGCACGAGGAGAGATGAGTTAATATGCGTAGACGGGCAGAGCAATGGTTTTTATATGCGTGGAAATCATGGATGATTACCCACGGCCGACCTACAATTTGGAGCAAGCTGACATGTGTTTGATGATGTTTGCGAAGCGTAGGGGTGCATTGTTACATGGTGGACAAGTCGGCTTGGCCAAGCCAACTCGCCCAGCCATCCTTATATACGCGACGAGTTGTTGGAGCAAGGTTGAATCATTCGACAAGCGAGTCTTCAAGGGAGAAGTGCATGGAGAAGAGGGTGCAGATGGATATGCACCCAAGTCTTGGCAGGTCTCTTGAACGTACAAGTCTTAACAAAGGTTGGTCGAAGTAAGGCGTGCACGTGTAAGGCGTGGGCGCCTGGTTGTGAAAGGCATGCATGGGTGAAGGCGAGGGCACCCGGTTGTGCCAAGGTACACGGGTGAAGGCATGAATGCCTGGTTGTGGGCGGTTGTGGGGTTGGGTGGTTGTGCACGGGTTCTTGGGCAGCTCGAGTGAGTGCCCGCCTGTCATGCAAAGGCAAGCACGGAAGTTGTGTATGGTGGAAACAATGAAGTGTTGAGATTATGAACGGAGGTGTGACTCATGCGGAGGTGCCCATGTGTGGTGACTTGGTTATGATGAGATGCACCCGAGTTGGGAAAACAACACAATCGTGTGATGAGGTGAACGAAGAGTTGGTGAGTCGTGCGGCGATCGCGCAAAGGTGTCGACGAGCTAGGCAACCAAGTTTGCCGAAGTTGGAAATTTGGCTAAGTATAACTTTGGGTTTCCCAAGGACTTAGATATACTTTGTAAAAGTGGAAAAATTATATATATATTGATATTCAGGAAGACTCATATTGCAGGGAGTTGCCCCTCCCTTTATACTATTGTGCATTTCTCTTGTATAATGTTGTTTATGTGAATGTTATGGACTTTCACTTGTATAAAGGATAAAAGAATAATACTTGGTAACAAAAATAAAACTAACTATGGAATGTTAAACGTAGTCTACAATCATAAGTATTGGTGAAAAGAAAATGATTGGTAGTGTTGCACCTCACTATAAGTGGTTGAAAGACTACCACTGGTGTAGGGGCGTGACAGTTGGTATGAGAGCTGGTGAATTGAATCAAAGAGCTGATTCTACAAAGACCGAAGACCTAAAAGGAAGTTCATGTTTTGCAAGTGACAGGTGGAATATCAGGGTGATTCAAGTAAATGGTGAAATAGGTTTAGCAGAGGTGAAGCTTAGTGCTTGGACCAAGCTGAATGACAAGGCATGGTAGGTTCGGAAGAATGTGAAGGGAATCTCTTGCTTACCTTATACAGATTGAAGCAGATGAAAGAAGAGAATCCCCGGATCCGAAAGGAACTTGAAGTCCTGGAAAAGAATGTTGAAGACGAACTTCTTCAACTTGGTTGGACAATGGAGTAGGATGAAGTTGCAGATTGTGCTAACTAGGAAGAGGAAGCCATGATGATTGAGGATGTTGCAGACATGACCAAAATGGAGGATGAACTTGAGATTGATCAAGTCGGACCAGGATTGTGCAGTTTGCAGACATGGATGGATGAGGATACTCACATGGAGGAGCCTCATGACGATGATGATGAAGTAAGTATTGATACTTGCGTTTCATTTGAGCTTTTGGGAGATGAACCATATGCAAGGAAGGGCAAAGTCAGTTTGCTTATGCTAGGGAGGATCTTACCATGGATGACTATGATGAGACCTTGTACGGAGAAGTAAGGATTATTGACTGTTGCAATATTTTTTGGGGTTGTTTGTGACCTTATGGTAGAAGGTACAAGGGCCCGTGCTAAGGGAGGAACATGATTATCATTGCGGAGGATTGGGTCATGATTTAGCCACATGGAGAATTGGCTAAGTACCCAGCATGACTCATGGACAGATTGAAGGAGGGCACACACTTGAGGTATGATGATACTTGGGTGGACTTCTCATGGCCAAGACCAAGAAACAAGTCTTGGTGGAACCTTTAGTGGGGGAGCTATGATGGAAGGGACTCGTGATGGTGATATGGTTGGGTGACCGAGTTCACTAAGACCGAAGATTGCAGACTTGGATGAGGATGACCGATTGTTGTGATGTGTCTAATTGGTTGGACTACATGGGAAACTTAGTCATGGACATCAGATTGGAGACATGGAGCATAGTAGTCTTATGCAGGGACATTGTGCAGGAGCGCTTGTAGTGGTGTCACTTATGGGCATCCAATGAGGAGTGCCAAGGCATGGATGTTGTGCAGGTGGATTTGCTGATGTGACATGGAGACTTATTACTTATGAGCCGATGGAGAGGTTGTGAACTCTTGTACAACAAGGCCATGGACTTGGATCGAGTTGTGAGCAGACTATGGAGCATTCCTACTACATGGAGAGCTGAGGAATTTTACAGAGACCTTTGGGCTGAGACTTGTATGCTTGCTGAGATGTTGGTTGGAGATGACTCATGGAGCTCATGATGACATGAGGTTGTGACTTTTGGGGACTTCATATATGGTGGAATTAGAGGATCTAATGCATTGAGGAGCTGAGGGCAGAGACTTTGATGCAGAATGGGATGCATACTTTCGAGTACATGTATGGGAATGGCTTGAAAGAGTGACTTGATGTGGAGGATCGATATGAGACACTTTGGAGTGATGAAGTTACGATGATGATTATGCTTTGGTGGCAAAACTTGGGCATGGGTTGAGCTGAGACTTAACCACTTTGGACGCATGGGAGTTGATTGATCTATGATGATGGGCAACACATGGATAGATGTGACATGTGTATACTTGTTTCTATGACTTGAGGGATAGCACATTGCAGATATGATGGAGGTTGCTTCATGGACCTGGATGTGGCACATCGAAAGTCGGGTTGATGAGATGATATTTTCACTTTAAGGAGATGGATGTTTTGCAGATGGATGATGATGTTGGGGTAGATGTGGCTGTTTCATATAGCACATTAGTACCAGACATCATGGACAACATGTTGCAGATGAGATGAGGGCTACTTCATGGACTTGAGCATGGCTTACACTTATATGGAGATGGATTCTTGATCGCATTGAGGATGTGACAAGATGTTTTGAGAAATGAATGATGGTGGCATGAGGATGTGCATTCTCATGGTTTGAGTGTGATAGTTGGACTATTCACCTGACTAGTTCGAGTCATGAGGGGATCCAGTGTACAAAGAGATGTGTTAGCATTTGTTGGAGTATCATGGTAGCAGTTCACATGATGACGATACATGATGAGGTTGACATGAGAGGTTGTAGGGAGCATGTATCTTGGATGGAAGGGCCAACCTTCCATGATGGTGAGCAACATGTGGAGATTGTGATAGGATGCTTGATGGTCATGGATTGAGATGATTTCCAATGTATGAAATATTGATGGGGTGTATACCTTGGTATGGTGATCTTGGTGACAGATGGTTGTTGGGACGAGACATGATGGAGACAGTGGTTCTACATATGATGCAAAGATGTTTGTAGTATGTGGAGGAGTTGACATCATGGGTGAGACAGTTGTTGATGATCTTGGTGGATGGCTACCAGGATGGCATGTTGTCAAGGACGACAACGACTTCAGGTGGAGGAGGATGTAAGGACTTTGGGTCCTTGGCACACCCGCCGGATGAAGTGTGAACTGAATGAGTGACTTATGGCAGCTCTACGACGAGAACACGTGGATACATGAGTTAATATGCGTAGATGGGCAGAGCGATGGTTTTTATATGCGTGGGAAGCATGGATGATTACCCATGGCCGACCTACAATTTGGAGCAAGCCAACATGTGTTTGATGATGTTTGCAAAGTGTAGGGGTGCGTTGTTACATGGTGAACGAGTCAGCTTAGGCAAGCCAACTCGCCCAGCCATACTTATATATGTGACGAGTTGTTGGACCAAGGTTGAATCATTCAACAAGCGGGTCTTCAAAGGAGAAGTGCATGGAGAAGAGGGCGTAGAAAAGACGAAGGCGTAGATGGATATGTGCCCAAGTCTTGGGCAGGTCTCTTGAATGCACAAGTCTTAATGAAGGCCGGTCGAAGTAAGGCGTGCATGGGTAAGGCGTGGGTGCCCGGTTGTGCAAGGCGTGCACGAGTGAAGGTGAGGGCGCCTAGTTGTGCCAAGGTACATGGGTGAAGGCGTGAACTCCCAGTTATGTGCGGTTGTGTGGTTGGGTGGTTGTGTACCAGTTCTTGGGCAGCTCGGGTGAGTGCCCACCTGTCGTGCAAAGGCAAATGCGGAAATTGTGTACGTTGGAAATGATGAAGTGTTGAGATTGTGAACGGAGGTGTGACTCGTGCAGAGGTGCCCGTGTGTGGCGACTTGGTTACAACGAGACACACCCAAGTTGGGAAAACAACATGATTGTGCGATGAGGTGAACGAAGAGTTGGTGAGTCGTGTGGCGATCGTGTGGAGGTGTCGACGAGCTGGGCAACCGAGTTTTCCGAAGTTGGAAATTTGATTAGGTATAAATTTGGGGTTTCCCAAGGACTTAGCCTATACTTTTTAAAAGTAGAAAAATTATATATATTATATATATATATATATATATTATATATTATATATATATATATATATATATATATATTATATTATATATATATATATATTATATATATATATATATTCGGGTAGGCTCATATTGCAGGGAGTTGCCCCTCCCTTTATACTGTTGTGCATTTCTCTTGTATAATGTTATTTATGTGAATGTTATGGGCTTTCACTTGTATAAAGGATAAAAGAATAATACTTGGTAACAAAAATAAAACTAAGTATGGAATGTTAGGCGTAGTCTACAATCGTAAGTATTGGTGAAAAGAAAACGATTGGTAGTGCCACACCTCGCTATAAGCGGTTGAAAGACTACCGCAGGTGTAGGGGTGTGACAGGGTCGCTCGGGCTTTTTCTTCTCTGAGGGGTTTTCTTGGCGATATGCAATTAGTGACTTGTCAAAAAGAAATCTTTTGGACCACCAAAAGTTAATTTTTAAGCATCAATCAAGTGAGGGTACAGACTTCTTGCTTGTCCAATTTCTATCCATTTTGCACTGCTTAGTTTTGAACCTTTGAGTCAAATTCTTAGGTACTCAACATCCCCCCTGCACATAGTTCTCACCTTCTTGTCCAGAACTATATTTTCCTGCAACTCATTGAGATATTCAGGTAACAAAACATCAATAGAAGGCAATTGACTCTACTCTTTGGGATCTTCAATCAGTGACGGTTCAAATAATCTCAAGTTGTCTGCATTAACAATTGAGTAGATGTGCATATAAGCTGGTAAATCAAGGCGAAAAGCATTTTCACCAATTTTCTCAAGTATTTTGAAAGGTCCATACCTTATTGGCTTTAGCTTCTTACCTTCATCTTGCATTCTGTCTTTGCTGATATACAACCAGACTTGATCACCAACTTGGAAACCATGCTCAGTCTGATGCTTATCATGCCTTGCCTTATATACTTGGCTTGGATCTTTTCCAGTTGTTCCTGTATTTCCTGGTGAATCTCTTGGATTTGTTCGATGCACTTGGTTTCCTTGTCCACATCACTATGTCGATCAATTGCTATGTCTTTACCAAAGACAAAATCCAAGGGAGACCTTGGTGTGAAACCAAAATAGGTCTCAAAAGGAGATCTCTATGTAGAAGAATGTTTAGCAAAGTTGTAAGCATGTTGCACATAACATAAATGTTCATCCCAAAGCTTCGGATGCTTTCTTCAATAACCTCTGAGCAATTGGATCACTTTCCTATTGAATACCTCTTTTTGGCTATCTATTTGTGGATGAAAATTTGTGCTCTACTTCAGTCTGATGTCCATCAATTCCCATAGATTTGACCAAATTTTCCCAACAAATCGGGTATCTCGATCAGATATAATGGAAGTGTGTAATCCAAAATGAACCTATACATGCTAAAAGAATAACTTTGTAGTTTGTTCATCTATAATCTATTTGTTACAAGGTATTAAAATACACATTTTTCTGAACCTATCCACAACAACATATAAATATTCATGACCTTTTGTAGATTTAGGTAGTCCCCAAACGAAGTCCACAGAAACACTTTCCCAAGGATGAGAAGGAACTGGTAGTGGGTGTACAAGCCTAGTTTTCTATTGATGGGCTTGTTTTTAGCACACATGGTACACCCTCTTACATATGTAGAAACCGTCTCACGCATTTTTGGCCAATAACAAAATCTTTGTAGTTGTGCAACTATTTTACTTACATCAAAGTGACCTGATATTAGAGAAGTGTGAGATTCCTGAATTATCTTTACTCTTTCTATTTGAGGAATGCATAACCTTCCCAAATGATACAAGAGTTGGTCCTTAACATGATAATCCAATTCTTCTACTTGTTTGCCATGACTTTAAGTTGCATATACATCTTTAAAATCTATATCTTGAGCATATTGTTCAATGTAGCTATCATGAAATACTGAATTATGCTTAAGTATAGTGGATGCATTTATGATTGGCCTGGACAACATATCTGCAACTTTATTGTGTATGCCCTTTTTATATCTAATGAGTAGATGAAATTGTTGTAGAAAACCCATCCACTTGTAGTGTCTTGATTGTTGCAACTTAGTTTGTGAGTGAAAATATTGAAGTGGTTGATGATCAATATGTATAACTGTCTCTTTTCCCATTAGGTAACGTTTCCACTTTTTCACACGCTACGCTAATGCATACAATTCTTTATCATATGTGCGATAGTTAACTACTATAGAATTAAATGTCTCATAATGATAACATACTGGTTTACTGTGTTGCATCAACACTGCTCCCATGGCATAGTCACTGGCATCCGTTTCAATCTCAAATGGTCTTTGAAGATCGGGCGATGCTAGTACTAGTACTGTAGTAATATTTTCTTTTAAGGTGTCGAAGGCTTTCTGCTGTTTGCCTCCCCATTGAAACACCTTGTTCAATTTTGTTAAAGCATGCAAGGGAGTTGCAATCAAGGAAAAGTTAGAAATAAACTTTCTCCAATACTGTGCTGCTCCTAGGAAGCTTCTAACTTCAGTAGCAGATTTGGGTTTAGGCTGGTTTACAATGACTGCAACCTTAGAGGGATCTATCTTCAATTCACCACCCCCTACAATATGACCCAAATAATTCAAAGATGTCTTGCCAAATTCACATTTTGAGAGGTTAACATAAATATTCTCTTTTTTTAAAACATCTAGAGTCTGCTTGACATGCTTTAAATGTTCTTCCCCTATTTTACTAAAAATAAGAATGTCATCCAAATATACAATGACAAAATCATCAATAAAAGGCCTGAGTAGAACATTCGTTATTCTCATGAAAGTAGCAGGAGCATCAGTTAAGCCAAAAGGCATAACTAACCACTCATACAATCCTTGCTTTGTTTTGAAAGTAGTCTTCCATGCATCTTGCTATGTAGCTCTGACCTAATGGTAGCCACTATGCAAGTCCAACTTGGAAAAATAAACAACTTCTTTCAACTAATCTAATAGATCATCTATGCAAGGAAGGGGATAATGATTTTTGATCGTTATCTTATTCAGTGCTTGATAATCAATGTGCATTCTCCGTGAGCCATCTTTCTTTGTCACCAAGACAATTTGAGACCCACAAGCAGATGTGCTAGGTCTTATGAACCCTTTCTCGAGCAACTCCTGTACTTGCTTCTTGATTTCGACATTCTCTAAAGCGGACAACCTATACATTCTGATGTTAGGAAATGGAGCATCTTGTTGTAAATTAATATCATGTACTATTTCCTTTTTGGGTGGCAGACCTTTAGGTTCTTGAAATAGGATATCATATTCTGAAACAAATTTTTCTAAATCAGCTTGTTGTTTAGCATTACAGTGCTCAAATACATTGGTTTTGTCAGGTTTCTTTTCCTTTACAACCATCAATAAGAATTGTTTGCATGAATTTACAATTCTTTTCATCTGCCTTGAGTTTATGATAGTATAATTATTCTTGAGTTTATGAGCTCTTACAATATATTCGATTCCATCTTTAACAAGTTGATACTTGTTCTCAGCTCTATAGAAAATATCTTTCCTATCATACAAGTGAGGACTTCCTAAAACAATTCCACATATGTCTAAGGGAACAATATCCAACTCAACCTCATCTACAAATGCTGACCCAAAAGAAAACCTATGTTTACATTATCTAGTCACTTGTAGCTGTGCTTTATCACATAACCAACTTAATGGATATGTCTTTTTGTGAGGTGTGGTTAGTAATCCCAACTTCTTTACAATTGCTTCAGAAATTAAATTTACTTGTGAGCCACTATCAAACAAAGTATCAATCTTTTGATGCTTGGAAACAACTCTAATATGAAGAAGATCATGTCTTTTCCTCTCATTTTCTTCATTATCAGTAGATTGTGTAGAATTACTAGTAGATGCTTCAGAATTTTTACCTTTTATACTTGTGGCTGCATTTGTTGTTTCATCTCCTAAATCTGACCCCAAATCCTTTTGAATAGTTGTAGTAGTCTTCTTCTTCTTGCCATTGTACTTCTTGGGTTTCAGCTCTAGATGCAAAATCCAGTAGTGTTCATCATCATGCCCATCCTTCTTACAGTGAGTGCATGAATATTTGGTCTTTTGTACAATGTTTTTCTTTCTCTCTTTCCATTTCTATTTTCTTTTCTCCTTATTCTTTCTTGCAGTGGGTTTTGATGATCCCCCAACTTCTAGGTTCACATTCTTGCCTCTAGCCTCTAGATGTGTAGCTTGAACAGATACCTCATCTATGCTAGTGGGATTAAACATGAGAATAGTGTGCCTTAAGTAGTGGTGTAGATGACCTATATACTTCAGCAGAGTTTCAGGTGAGTCTAAAGAAATTCCTAGAATCAAAGATTTTTTCCTAAATTCTTGAGTGTAACTTTGTACACTTTGCTCCTTTAATTGTCGAAGAGTTTTCCAACTCATCATGGCTTTCTGCATATAAGCTAGTGGATAGAACTATATTTTAATTGTAGAAACAAATTCACTCCAGACAGAAAGAATTTTACCATGCTTCTTCATGTCAGCTTGTGTCCTGCCTTCCCACCATACCAAGGTAGTGCCTCCCAGGCATAGGCTAGCCAACTGAATCTTACTACTATCTGAATCAATGCTTTGCTCTCTACAATAAACATCAATCTGTCTAATCCAATTATCCAGCTTCTCTGCATTCAACTCTCCATCATATATTGGTAAATCAAATTTAACATCTAATTTAATCAAATATGTCTTGTTTTTGTTTTCAAGGCTACTAGGAGGTGTGGGAAGTTTTTCTTCTTTCCCTTTGCCTTTAGTGTGTTCATGGAGGAGAGATTATTTTGCTCCTTTATCTCATTTGGATTTTGATGAATCTTCCTCTCTACCTTTCTTAAATTCTCTATACATTTCCTCTACCATGGCTCTCATGGTCATGAAACTATCCATGAACTAAGGGTCTGATTCCAAGGGACTTTCTTCTGACATTTTCCTCTTAGGATAGACTCTTCCAATTTCAGGGTTAGTTTCAACCAACTCTCCTTCTCCTAATTTAAGCTTTGATCTAGTTAGCATTCAAAAACAAAATCCAACACAAGCTTGTCTAACCTTAGCAAACTAGAGCTTTGATACCACTTGATCTATAATTCATCCATGACAAAGAATTAAAGGTATTATAGACTCGTGTGCATGGATGTGCCTATGTTACTTTATGCAACAGATCAATAATATTGTGAAATATACAGAAACTGAAGCAGTTAGAGAAAAAACAATAGTAAAACATGTAAATACAACAAGTTTAATAAGGAGCTCACCCAACGCTCCTAGGCTACATCTCCTGGTCCAGCCTTCAGTGGTGGCCTCTCTATTATGCTTTCAAAGCAGAGTTTTTACAACAGTGAGCTCAATTTGAGTCTCACTCATTAGATATAAATCAGTAGGACTGGACTTGCATCCCCCAAGTCTCGGGAGTACATAGACTCTCCTTACTGAAACTTTACCTCTATTGGTCACAGTAGTATGAGCCCAATCCGAGACTCATACATGCTAGGTCTGTCTAGAGGAGTTCTCTTAAACCTATCAAGCGTTCTTTGGATTGCACAAACTCTCTGACTCTCTCTGGCTCTATCTTGATGTTGCCTTTGCTCTGCAGGTCAACTTGACTTACTTTCTCTGTTCTCTGCTCTTAGCTTTCTTCCTCGCTTTTCTCATTGCTTTCTTTGTTTCTGTCAATTCATGGCTTTAAATCTAATCTGCTTTCTGACTGTTCATTTCTTCTTCCTAGTGCTCTGGTTCTCCTACCTCTGTCCATTTGAATTCCTCTATTCGGTGTCATCATCACTGTCTAATGCCTTACAGGGAGGTGGCCACCTATTTCATAATGAACTGAGTGTCAGTTCTCTTGGAAATGTTTGAACTGTCGTTATTTCCATTTGACTTCCCAGAATGCCCACGAACATGATTCCTTTGCCAACTCATCGTGCATGCCAGACTTTAAAACTTTATACAATTTGGCCTGTTTACCCCATTGAATCTGGTCATCTTTCAAATCGTATGTTCGTCGTCGATCTAGAGCCTCCAGATCTTACGGTCTCCATCCATATTGGGCAGGTAATTTGCATGATGTTTACCTATCTGATGTGAGCAGTTTTCTCTCTCTTCCACCGGATGCGTGGACCCAGTGTGTGGCATTAGGTGGGACTCAGTTGAAACCACTTACCACTTAAAGCCCTTTCGATATCCTACCGATTTTCGTGTGGGACCTGCCTCTGATGGAATTGACGAATTATGTACAGTTTTTAACTTTCTGGGTCCGGGTCGCTTGAGGATTTTTCTTCTCTGAGGGGTTTCTCGGTGATATGCGATTAGCGACTTGTCGCTAATCACATATCAGAAACCTTCCCCGTTTTTCAAAAAGGCTTCTTGTTTTTGTCGCTAATCACATATTAGAAACCTCCCCCATTTTTCAAAAAGGATTCTCGTTTTTCTGTTTCATGACAGTGCATGTTACCATGGGCCAATGATCTATGTGGTTGACCAAGGGTCCTCATTGCTTGACGTTGCTCACAACTTACAACTGTTCAAGGGTATTTCTGATAAGCTTGACCTTTGTAAGACTTTGAAACTTTGGCATGAATTTTACAGAGTTATGAAAACTTAGAGAGTTCTTTAGGATCTAATTCGGATCATGGGAGAAGGAGCTTATCCCTTAGGGAGGTTTCAAAAAAGGTGGAACAATTATCAAAATGGAGAGAGGCAACTCATTTGACCCAAAAACCAACCCTAGGACTGCCCATGAAGCTGTTACAACTCGAAGATTTCACGAGTTGCTTAAAAAACTTGCCAAATGTAGCTTGTCGCAGGTGCAACACAGAGACTAAGCGATGACTTCACTAGCGCTAGTGAAAACTTGGCCATCTTTGCAGGTAGAACGACTACTAACTCACGACAACCCAAAAACTTAGGTAAAAAAGGGTTTGCTCTAGGAGTAGTGAACTGAGGTAGTCTTCCTGAGATTACAAGGAAGGTATTGACACATAATTTGCAACATGACACATGGAAGATGTCAGTAATATAGACTAGCAATGTCGAGGATCAGGGAATGCGGGGTTGGTGACAAATTACTGTGTAACATTCATGTCATCCTTCTTTTCATCAGAAAGTGATCCATTAGTCCATATCTGGCCTCCCTTCATGCCTTTCTACCTTCTTCATGTCATATTTCCTTAAGGATCTTTTATCCTACCACATGAACATCAGTTTTAGATGACATCTACAACTCTTCGCTTTGGTAGCCCTACATTAGCCCATCCAAATATTCTTCAAAAATAGAAAATGAACATTAAATCAAAAATAACTTTGTGACTATCTTTCATCCTACATATATATTGACACATCTCCAATATATATACAATGTCAAGGGTCACTTTCTTTTTCAAGATTTATCAAGATATTCATATCTTTCCCATGGAGATACCATAGTCAAATATTATAGTCCTCCGATGTTGATTTCCTTCTCCACAGTTGCATTTTTCATTATCTCTTCCTTTCTTTATTCACACATTTCCTCCCAGTAACTTCCAATCATAGTTCCTTCAACGTTTTCAATCACCTCATATTTCATATGAGGACATATTATGTTGATTTCATCTAGTCAATGTGTGAACCATGCCTTCCTACAACCTTTCACAAGGGGTGATCCTTTATTTTGATCATTCTCTTGAGGTAAAGCACTCATTCATGATACTTGCAACCATATGGCATGACTCTATTTTATCAAGTATAAGCATACATACCTCATATCTTTCTTTTGGTCATCTAGACTTCCTTCGAAAACTTCCTTGATTGAATGAAATTCAATCCCTTGACCTGCTTCACTTCTTTTGACATCATACCATTATCCCATGAATCTCATACAAGTTAGAATTTCTTGTGAGACACTTTCTTCTTCCAGAAGGTGAACCTTCTAATGAAGATTCCAATGGAGTGTTTTGATCATCCTCATGCTACAAATTCTCCTTTTGAATGATGTATAATGAGCTTTATACTAGATGAATTTATATTTCCGATAAATACTACTTGTGATTCTAATGAGTTTACCAAGAGCTATATCCTTTTATAGGTGAAATTCATAAACTTCTATTTCAACTATATTTCATGCTTCTAATCATTCCTACCATGATAGTTATACTTTACAAATAAAACTTGAAACAAAATCTTGAGAAGAATTAGGTGAGGAAGACTATCTCAATCATAGTAGAGATCTTTTACTTCCTCCTTCTTGGATTTCTTCTTTTCAACTTCTTCTACTTCTTCAGTGACATGGGTTTCTTCCCTTCCTCTTTTGTTGTTGTCCTTCTTGAGCTTTCAACAATCTCTCTTGTATTTCCCATATTCATGAAAACCATAGCATTGAAATTTTGATATGTTCTTGTTCTTTTTTCGAGGACCAAGGTTACCAAACTTCCCTTTTCTTATAGCAATTGCTTGAGCTTGCTCGCTTGATCCTACATCGATTTTTTCCTTCAAAATGGTTTCTTCGATTTTGCATTGTGACCATATTTCATTGAATGGAGTAGCTTCCTTATTCCCATAGATGCTTGACGTGAGGTTGCCCCATTCCTTCGGTAGCGCATTTAGAACTATGGTATTCATTTCCTTGTTAGACATTATTTCTCCCAATTCTTGTAGTTTATCCCTTATTTAAGACACCCTCATAAAGTATGAGGCTATTCCTTCTTCTTTGATATCTTTATCTTGTATATATATTTCCCCTTCATGTATTTTTCTAGATCTTGAGCTTCTTCTTTTGGCGGTTAGAGAATTAAACCCTTAACATGCTCCAAAACTTTATTTTCTATGAGGATCAAACTATCCTCTTCTTCCATGCAAATTTTTTTTGAAGACGCAACCAATTTGTTGTTTTCCTTGCAAAATGAAGACATATGGATAAATAAATATAGATATAAAGATAATTACTTGTCAAGTGAAGATTCTCCTAGATAATGAAATCTTTAGGTTGATGCCTTCTTGATTCTGATGATGACGTAGATATCAAAAGATGTCTTCTTGGTGAAGGTGTCTTCCTTCAAAAGTGGTCCTTGGATCAAAGGGAAATCACATTAATTACTTGACGATGACAATGTTTTTTCCATTTTTTCTTCCTTCAATTCAATGCTAGTCAAACTTGTTTCACAAATTCAAATTTTCAGCCTTTCTTCATAATTTCATCTTGTTGTAGTAGGTTTGTAATTTCAACCTGTTTTGTAGAAGCCCTAGGTCACATGTGTGGCTAGGAAATGGATAGATTTGTCTCCTTTTGAATTTTCTTGTTCTTGAATCCTTTTCTTGAAAAATTGGCTTCCTAAGTAGTCCTTCTTTGACCCAAAATTTGGCTCATTTAAGTGGCTTCAAATTTTCAGCTCTCACTACTACAACTCATGCCCTAACCTGTGCACATGTGGAAGAGAATTAGCCAAAAATAGATCATAAAATGCTTGACTTTGATTTATTCTTCCTTAATCAAAATATTCTTGATGGTTGATGCTCTTGCTATTTTCAAGATGATTTCTTGATACTTCAACCCTTGAGTATCTTCTTTGTGGTTCCCTACCTTGATGTATTCACCTTAGCTCTTAAACCATGTTGAGAAATCTAGGGCAACTAGATTAGGTGATTTCTCTTATTTGATCACTACTTGTGATGTATTTTAATTTATTTGATTAAATTATTCTTTACTTTATTGTTATTAGTGTTCTATATCATCAAACGACTACCAAGCCATAAATAATATGAGATAACAGGACCAAAACCTATCCAACTGAGAGGAAAACCCATCATAATTATTCTCTTCTTATAGAACTTCAATTGGTGAATTCCAATACCTATGGCCTTTACCAAGACCCTGCATGACCAAGCAAAATTTTCCTTCTTGAAGGGATTCCAACAAAAAACTTCAAACTTCCAGCAACTTCTCCAATAACTTCAACCCCAACAACAATTTTTGCAAATTCGACCTTGATGGAGCTTCATTAGCTTCAACCTAGCATCTTCACAAATTTGACTTTACAACTTCACATCCTCGACATTGCAACTTGTAGTATACCTAGGGGGGATAATATGGGGTAAAGAGCGAGGTGCCCAAGTAAATAATGTAATTTAATTATATAAAGATGATAAATAAATGGGCCATAATTAATAAATAAGCGGTTGACCCACAATATGCAAGGGACCACAAGTTGTTTGGGAATAATATGATAAATCCATTGTATTTGATGTGTGGTATTGAGAGACCCATGGTAGTAACCCATGGTATTGTATGTATGAAACCTATATAGAGGTTAGAGACTCCCCATTGAGATATGTCAAGTATTGCTTTGTATTGACAAGCATTAGCTTGTGTAGTGATCTCCTTCCTTAAGGAGTAGCTGTATGGTGTTGCCTACCTCAAGGGTTTTGACATTAATAAAGAAGAATTTCTATTTCTATTCATTGATACTTCTTGGGCATATTTTTCAAGTTTATATAATTTTTAGGTAAGATATACTACAATTGGTATCAGAGCCCTTTCTTGCGCAAAGTAGGGAGTTTTTTTTTTTCATTTTTTGCAGGATTTTTTCGATGGAAAATTTGCAGATCAAATTTGAAAATTTTGATGAAAAATTAAAAAAATAGCATATATGAATTAATTACAAAAAATTACCCAATTTAAAAAAAAAAATCATTTGAATTAGAGTCTGGATGAGGGACATATCACTGATTTAAAATTAGTTGTTTTGTAGAAATGTTTCTGATGACAATTCGCGGACAATGACTATCTAATAATTTTTTGAATTTTTGTGGAGAATTTTGGAGAAATAATTACATTTCTAAGATCCAATTGAAAATTCACCCAAATTTAAAAAAAATGGTTCAATCAAAGTCCGGATGAGGAAGATATCATTGATTTAAAATCAATTCTTTTTTTCAGAATGTTTGTGATGGCCAGAAAGTTGCAATGCGGATATGACTTCCTAGAGTTTCCAACTCTTGATTGCAAGTAAATGGGAAGATGTAGAATGACCATTCCATTTCCTAAAACATGTTATAATAAGGATTTTGAGTTATATTGACCATGTTATGACTATTTTAAATATTCGCCAAAGTGATTTTCTTCAAAAGCCTTACTCTCTTTTTATGGGTTCTAGAAGGCTATATTTCACAAGAAAAGAGGATGGTCCTTTTATTGAAGAATACCTAACATTTAGGAAGTTACACTACCCAATAAATTGGTCATTAGGACCATGAAATGATTTCAAGGATGAGGCTACCATATGGTGGAAATCACTTAACCAAGATCAAATAGGGAAGCTTCCCAATGAAGAGATTGAAATGCTCGTTTTGAACAAGTGGTCTCGTGATAAGAAGGAGGCAATAAAATACATAACTCATTTTCTACTAATCTTTCCATATTACAAGTTCATGGAAGTATTTAGAAAGAGAAGATCATTGTGTCTATCAAACCTAGTTGCAAGCATAATTTTATCAGTGTTAATCTGGCAAAAAAATTACAAGTCCCAGTCAAACATATTGAGCACACACATGATGATGATTATGTTGTTCAAATTATAAAGATTTGAATATTTCTATGGATAAATATGTGTCGCATTATGATTGTTATGCTATGGATATGGATGATGTGGATGTTGTTTTGGGATAATCTTGAATGGAATCTATTGGTACTATCACTATTAATGCACAAAAGAAATTCTTGAAGCTTTGGTATAAAAAGAAGAAAATTACATTACAAGATATTTCCATTAGTAAACAGGTTGAGCTCGAGGAGGCCCAAGAAGAAAATATTGTAGATATTGACACATCAAATGAGGAGTCTGTGATGGAAGTAATAGTGGAAGACAAGAAAAAAACACAAGAACCACAATAGTTACCTGACACTACTCAGCCTCCATCAGGTGGTGAATTGAAGAAAGATACGCCATCAGTTAAATTTTGAACATATCACCACCCACATCACCCAAAAAGACAACAACCAATAAGGTGGCAATGAATTATCAACAAGGACAACAACCCCTGGATGACACATAGAGAGGTGCGATGATCCACCCACAACAAATCAACATAGAGGAACTCGCAAAACCAGCTTCCATCTCAAGCGAGTGAGGTGCCAACTAGATCAAGAGTTCAACTTTCTTTGGTATGGCTCGATGCACGTGCATGGTACCGGTTGAATACTCTTTTGAGTAGATCTTATTATTTTTGTTCTTCTCATGTTTCTGGGACAAAACATGTTTAAGGGGGGTGGAATGTAGTATACAGAAGGGGTATAATATGGGGTACAAAGGGAGGTACCCAAGGGAATAATGTAATGTAATAATATAAGGATGATAAATAAATGGGCCATATTTAATAAATAAAGTGGTTAATCCACATTATGGAAGGGATCACAAGCAGCTAAAGAATAATGTGATAAGAAAATTGTATTAGATGTATGGTATTAAGAGGACCATGGTAATTATCGAAGGTATTGTATGTGTGAAGCCTGCATAGAGGCTAGAGACTTCCCATTGAGAGATGTTGAGTATTGTTTTGTATTGAAAAGCATTAGATTGTGGAGTGATCTCCTTCATTAAGGAGTAGTTGTATGGTGTTTCCCTACCTCAAGGGTTTTGATATTAATAAAGAAGCATTTCTATTTCTATTAGTGGATCAATCTTGAAACTTCGTGGGCATATTTTGCAAGTTTATATAATTTTTAGGTAAGCTATACTACACCTCTTGACAACTTCGACCTTGCAACTTCATAGTTTCGATGCATCTTCACAACATCGACCTTGTAGCTTCATAGCTTTGATGTAACTTCACAACTTCGATGCAACTTCACAACTTCTATGAAACTTCATAACTTCTATTGAGCTTCCGAATTTCGTCTTTCCCAGCAACTGTATAAACCGTAGAGAGAGAGAGAGAGAGAGAGAGAGAGAGAGAGAGAGAGAGAGAGAGACCAAAACTCTAAACTTGTTATTTTTCTCCTTCTTCATCCTTTTCCAACTTCTATATTGAGGATATTGAACTTGTTTCAGTGAGTCTCCAAATGAGGCCAACTTCCTTCTTATTTATAGGCTTGTGAGGGGTACAAATTTCTCTCTTTAGGTTGACTTGTCCCTTCATGTAGACCGTCTTTATTTTTGTGCCATGACGACATCTTGGAGGGTCTTCTGATTCTATTTTGACTCAAGTAAATTTTATTTACAATATGTAACATGCTCAAATGGGTCTTCAATACATGACAATGACTCAATTGACTTTAAGACAAACCTAGAAACACTCAATGGGTGCTTGAACTAAAAATAAATTTCTATTGAACATGAAACCCATGCCTCAAGAATAATAATAATAAATTTATTTTTCTCTTTTCATTAAATACATGAAATCATTATTATATATGTCATTATGAAGACCGAACCTAGTTACATATTTCAACAAGGAGAAATTTGGTTATATAGATTGTGTTCAAGTATTGGGTTGGTAAAACAAGTTGTAAGGATAGATTGTAATAGTCAAAGTGAAATTTTCCTAGCAAATAACACTATTTATGGTTCAAATATAAACCATATTGATGTTTGGTATCACCTTGTAAGAGATATGGTTGAAGAGAATAAGGTGCTACTGGTAGAGGTGGACACTTTGAATAAGTTGTAGATTCATTGCCAAAATTTATGAGAATTGAGAAGTTCTATTGGTGTAGAGAAACAGTGGGCATTACTGCCCTATATTGTTGATCATGTAATCACATGATCCCTTATATATAAATAAAACAACGGGTCATAGAATTTTGGGTATGCATTATATTATTTTCATGATTAGCCATGTTTGGACCCCAGTTCCTAATGGGGGACTTGCCCCCTTGTATAAACATCATTGTGGGGGGTGTAGGGGGAGGGAGGGGCGACAACACTTTTATGGACCCCCCCATGACTAGGACTTTCTGGGACAACAAACTTGAAGTGAAGTTTTTGGAGACATTTCCTTTTAAAATATTATAGTTTCATAGTCAATCTCGATCATTTGACATTAGGTCACTAATTTGATCATGGAAGTTATGTTAGGTTTGTCTACCCTAGAAGACAATCCTCTTTCAAGAGGGAATTGTATAGTGAGTATATAATCCTTGAGAGATACAAAATTATCTTGTTGGTTTTCTAGGATTTTGGTTTCCAGGATAAAGTATCATGTTAATATGTGTTTTCCATTGCATATTTTATATTTTAATTAAGAATTTGTTTGTAGAATTAAATTCTATAGGGTTAAAACCCATAGACCTCAAAAACATGTCTTCCTAAACTCAACACAATTTTGACATTGTGTTAGGCATTTAGAACATTACTTTAGCACCGAATCATGAAATAACATGGAGTTTCACCAAAAATGAAAAAATTCACTAAAAATGTAATTGGAGACTAAATGAGAAGCCAATAACATCATGGTTTTATTGTAGTGAAGGAGTTATCTAATGTTTGTATCTCTTCAATAGTAATAATGGTTACAAAGGATCATTTGGAAAGTGGTCTTTCACTAAATGTTATCCATCTATATCCATGCTATAAAATACATTTACCAAGTCCTTATGATCTTTTCTTATGGTTGCTATAATCAAGGGATTAAACAAGTATAAAATATAGGGTAGGGGACAAATGGAAACTTTGCTTAATACATAAGAAAATCCTACCTCTTTATAGTTAACTTGATCAATAAAGAGATAGGTTAAGGTATTTATAATTAGTGCTTCTACTACTTAAATAAAAAGTTGCCAATTCCCAACACTCTAAACATAACAAAGAAAAATGGTGATTCCACTTAGTCATAGGGTTTTTCAAAGTCATTTTTGACCAATAAGGCCTTAATGCCTTGGTTTTTGGTTTATTCCATGCCCTATACAAATATGACATCAACCAAAATATATATTCATTTAATAAACCCATTAATCTCTAGTTTGATGATTTTCAAAAATATACATTTCAATATTATGGTGGCATTGGATAGAATTTTGTAAGAGACATTCAAAAAAGTTATTGACCGTTAGATCATGACAATTTTTGGGTATCTTGGATTTAGGATGAACTTGATCAAATTTTCCTGAATGTGAATTCTAACCATATAATCCTTCATGATTTCATTATACACTGATATTAGCAGAGTCAACCACACAAACTATAGGGTGAATTTATAGAATTCACCTGGGTACAACTCGTTTTGGACGACAACCATTTTTATGAGGCCTTCTATAGACTTATCTAATGCCATCCCTTAATAACATCTATGCTTTTCCTCTTGGGTCAATTTATGAGGGAATTCATTGATATAGGCTTGCATGGCCACCTCTCTCTCCTTTGTCATACTCTAGGATCGAAAGGTAATTTCACAATGTGTTGGCTAAGGGGGTCATGACCTAGGTTTAGAGTTAGTTGTGCCAACCAACAAAACCCTACACTACTGGCCCTTTTGGCAACAACTTGCGTAGTGCAGGCCGTTGTCTCACCCGAAGAAGTATGGGGGGATGCAGGAACCAAGTTTCTGCATCCAGAGATCAGTGTGATGTCTTTTAGTGCCCTAGATCTGCCCTCGTGCAGATCTATAAGCCCCTAGGGCTCGATACTACAACTCTACTACAACAACCTCTAGAACTTCACGAATTTCTACAATTTGTATTTGCAGACCCTTAATAGCCTTATCATCCACTTACACACATCAGAAAATAACCTTAGATATAAGCTCACACAGATCTACTTAGGTATTTTAATAAACATAACATAATGTATCACAATCTTCACAAAATTACTTAACATGCAATGCATACACTTATTAAGACTTATTCCATAGAGTTGCTCATCATTAGATAAATATTTCATAAATACATTATTCATCCACAACATATATCACAATCATAAATAAACAAATGTAAATAGATAAACACAAGAATTATTCGATAATCTTCTTTATTGATCTTCAGTTAGGATTTACAAACTCAAAACTGCCTTACACACTCAGCTGCAAGGGTCCACACACTGAGCTAGAGACTATATCTAGGCCTCCACGCACTTAGTTGTAGAGCCTTTCTCTCCTATCTAACCCACTTCACAGTGCGATCTTATTGACCCATTACATACATGATCTCCCTTAGACTCTCTAAGACACGCCTATTTATGCAATCCCATGGTCCACAGACCATAGGTGGATCTCAAAGATGACTCATATTTACTTAAAAAAGGGGATAAAACCCCTTTTACTCCTAATCATATACGCACTCCGCATCCACAATTCGCGGAGACTTTACATCATTTACAACAATTACATCAAAACTTGGGTTTTCAACCCCAAAATTGACCTAGGGGACCCCATCCCAATAGCCCCCCAACACAAAGATCGTGACTTTCCCTTGAGTTACTTGCCTGGCATGATGATCTTGCTACAAAGATCCCCTAGCTCCACCTAAATTATTGCAACCTTAGTAGCATTCTACATAGCTTCCTGCTTGAATTCTTCCACTAGCTACTCTATAGCTGGTCCTTCTGTGACTAGCCTCATCGTTTACTGCATCTGTTGTAAGCCCTTGTGCTTATCCTGAATATATGTCGAGATCTGATAACTTCTTCCAACCAAGGCTCCATCCTGGCCTTAAGCAAGGCCTCCTTTTTCTGTGCTTCTTCCACCTGTGCGAGGAGCTACTTCCCCTCCTGCAACTTTTCTAGCTGCTGCACTGGTGCAATGGAGTGCGTTGTTTCCTTGAATTCATCATACTGCTTCTGCAGCTCCTGGATCTTATTATTCAATGTCTACAGGTTTGCATCCTCCTACAAATTGGTTACTTTCCTGACATCTTCGTAGATCTTGGTTGCTTGAAGCTGCAAATAGCGAAGATCCTTCTAGACTCCTCCTAAAGTTTGTAAGTATTGTTGTTTGAAATGTTGCAGTACTTCTATGGTGACATCCCTAACCTTATCACCGATCTCATCGAGATCGCTTTCTGTCAAAATCGGGGGATCAACCCGTGTTTTCTGAGCCTTCTGCTTCTTCCTCAATCCAGCTTGTTGTTCCAATTCTCGCCTTTTCACAATGAAGGGAGTGCGCTGCCCTTCCTCGCCTCCACCGTCTTGCCCTATTTTTTTTTCAGTTTCTATCGAAGGTGACTTGTCACCTTTCCAAGTCTCACACTACTCCTGATCTGCCTTCTCCTTGGCAACACATTACTCCTTGAAACGAAACTTTTCTGTAACATATTTCATTTTCTTTGCAACCTACATAGTTGCCTCCTTCCGTTTCCTTGTAGCCACACTTTCTGCACCTGTGCTTGGCCCAAAAGCTAGATCGGAAGGGGAGCACCACTCAGTTGGCTAGCACACCACTACCTCCTTCAAATCGGACTTTGTTACCAAATAGGGAAAGTCATACCACTTCTCTGCAGGATCCTTCCTTGCCTGGATATAGACCCAATGGAAATCAGCCTTGAACGAGGCATTGGCTGACAACTGCGTGTACAAGGTTGGGGACAACCTTGGGCACTAGTTAGCTTCCATACAGAGACTTGCATCCATCAGGACCAAAAAATTCTTAGTCTTTGTGACACGCACGGGGTCCTTTGTAGCCCATAGGGAGGTGAACTGCACAGCCTCTGGAAATCCTTTTCCAAATGGAGGAAACTAGTTGTCCTCTAGTAGTTCCCATGTAACCAACACAATGGAGAGAAGAAACCAAGTGTAATGAAATGGCTTAGTGTCATCCTGGGCCTGGCAGAAATTCACGAGGAACTCTTGGCATAAGTATCTCGACCAATTGAACATTACGTCTTTCATGCACTCCGCTGTTAGAGACACTATGGGTGCCAAAACCTTATCCACATGGCACTTCCTCATCACCATGCCAACCAATATTTGTGTAGCCAATTGAACTACAGGGTCGTTTATTGACAGGATGGAATACTCTCATACCTTCTTCACAAGTTCATAATATTTTTTCACGTGCTCAACCAACTCCTTCTTTCTTGTCTTTCTGTCAAAATCCTTGACTAGATTCAAAACTTCATGAGTCAGGGGGGTAATCCTATGAATAAACATATTGGTGATGGGTATAGGCCCTCCTAGCCATAAACACCCATCATGCACCACAGTGAGCAGTTGGCATATGCAAGTTGTGTTAATTGGGGTGCAGTGGTAATGTGGCACCCAAAGAAAGTTGAGCAGCCGAAATGCTCAACATCGCGGGCCCATTCCTCTATTTCCAGTGTTGTCACACCCATGCCTTTATACTATACTCATTTCATGAAGTTATCAATTGCTAAGTGTGGGAACTTAGCATGATCCACTAAGTCCCAGTCCTCCATCTTTAGGAATGGGACTCGCACAAGTGCAGACCTTCAAAAGGCACTTACTTAGGTAGCAAGGGTGTGGAAATGATAAATTTATTAGAGTTCGGGTCTTTTGTAATCTTCGCCTTTCCCTTCCTCAGAGGGATATACTAAGGGAGATTTGTGAGGGGCTTCATTCCTTTGGCATCAACATCTTCTGTTCCCTGGCCTTCTTCAACCTCCAGGTCTACAACCCTTTCTTTGCCTTTTGCTGGCTTCTTGTCTTTTTTCTAGGTTGGTGTCATGGTGTGCTTCCTTGGGGAAGTGCATATCTGTACCGACGTCTTTTGCTTCTCCTTTACAATTGATTGTTTCAGCCTTGGTGACCTTGGTACCATGGGCACCGCGGGCGTAGCTTCAACACTGGATATTTCAAGGCCTCAGACATTAGATAGTACTGCTTCCGCACTCAAAGCCTCAATGGCATTGGTGGCAGTCATCTTCTCCATAAACAACTCACGGCCTTCAAGAGAGATGTCAGTGTGGGCGAAAAATTCCTCCCAAAATGCTCGGCTCATTGACAAACAACAAATTTCAGCAAAAACTCTAAGTGAGTAAAGTATTCTCTGTTGGACTGGCACACATAATTTATAGGGGTCTTTGAATTCAAATCCAACCATTCCCCCAAATTTCAAGCATTAATGATGTTTTGGTGGCAGATCTACAAAGCATTTTGCCTTAAATGATGCCATCCCGCTTCCCTTAATCGTCTTTTAGCTGCCAAATCATGAATAGTGACTCCAACTGTCACTTTCCTGCTGTGTTTTGTGACACCCGCCCACAACACAGCTTCCTACATGCAACTTCCTATATTGCAACTTCACCATTTTATGTGCAGCCCAACTACTGCATGTCCTCCGACCCTAGCAGTGTAGTTTATAGTACTGCTCTCCCTTGTAATTGCCTAGAGCACTAAGACTGTGCTGCCTCCATATAGTCATTGCACAGGATCCTTTGTATATATCTTTAATTGGCTTCCATTCACTCTTCCTGGAAAAGGTTCTCCATTTAGCTTCACGAGCTTAATTGCACCTCCATCTGTAATTTCTTTGATAATATATGGCCCCAGCGAATGCATCTAAAACTTACTCAAAAATTTAGTAAACTTACTATCATATAATAAGACTAGATCATTTACCTTGAATGTGTGAAGCTTGATGTGTCGATCATCCCATGCTTTCTAACGTTCCTTTTGTACTTGCTGATGGAATCTAGCCAAGAATCGGTCTTCATCAAGCTCCATTAGTTACGTGAGTTTTTTCTTTAGGGCTTCGTGATCTGCCATACCTATGAGAGATTCTATGGGCAAACTAGGCACAATATACTCCATTGGCATCACAACTTCTACACCATAGACCAATCTAAACAATGTTTGTCCTATCAACTTCTTGCAAGTAGTCCTATACGCCCACAGTATTGGAGGTATGAGCACATCCTAGTCATTTCGCTGCACGTTGCAGATCTTTGTAAGTGCGTTATCCAAAATCTTGTTGAAGGCATCAACAGTTCCATTCACTTGTGGGTGATATGGTGTAGTATTCTAATGATAAACTTGGAATTCTTCCATTAGCACATTGATCATCTCGTTCAAAAAGTGTGTACCTCTGTCACTCATCAACACTTTCGGGCAGCCTAACCTAGCTATGACATATTCAAACAAAAACTTCACTGTTGTAGCCCTTGTACAATCCTTAACCAACTATGCCTCTACCCATTTGGTTAGATACTCCACGGCAGTGATGATGTAGCACACGCCTGTCTTCTTTCATGGGGGTTGAATTGGCCCAACAAAATCAATCGCCCAATTTTCAAATGGTTGCAATGATACTTGAGGCTGTAATGTAAATTCATCCCTTCACGATGGTCTACCCATTCTTTGACATGCATCACATGCATTACAATATGCTTTAGAATCCTTACACAGTGTTGGCCACCATAGACATGCATGCAAAATCTTATGCGCAGTCGCCATTCCTACATAATGTCCTCCTGCAACCCCTCCATGAGCTTCAACAAGAATGCTACTCGTCTCAAAATTTCACACATATCATTGTAATATCTTATCTGCATCCATCTTATACAGATGTCCCACAATCACTGAAAAGTCTTCCTTGTGCACTACTAATTCCTTCTTTTGTTTACTTGTATACCCTTCCGGTGCCATCTCCATAGTAAAAGAATGAATAATATCAGCAAAATTACTATTCGATATGCACACCGTGAAGAGTTACGAATCTGGAAACCCTTCCTCCAAACTAGTAGGTTCCTCTCCTATTTTAATCCATGACAGATGGTCAAGTCCTGCATTCAATCTTCCTAGCTTCATAATGACCTCAAAGTCATACTATTGAAATAGCAGTAACCATCGGCAGATCTTCCCCCCCAACATAGGCTTATTGACCAAGTATTTCAAGGCAGAATGATCCGTGTACATCTTGAAGTGCTCGCCCAATAGATAGTGTTTGAACTTCTACAATGCATAGACCATGGCCAATCCTCCACGCTCCATTTTTGAGTAATTATTCTTGGCCTTCGATAATTTCCTACTCGCAAAGGCTATAGGGTGGTCCATCTCTCCTTCATTGGCTTTCCTTAACACTAAACCCAATGCAATGCAAGAGGCATCTACATGTACATGGAATTGCTTCTTCCAATCTAGGAAGGCCAAGATTGACAAAGTGACCATCATTTCTTTTAATACATCCAAGCTGTACTGACATTATTCATCCCAACATAATGTTGCAGCCTTCTTCAATAACTTCTCCATAGGTGTAGTAATCTGAGCATATGCCTTGATAATTTTTCTGTAGTATCTTGTATGGCCCAATGTTGTGCATAGCTGCTTTAGGTTCCTTAGGGACTCCAGATTCACTATCATCGCAATCTTAGTAGGGTCACCATCAATCCTTTCTTGCACTCACATGTTCCAATAGGATCCCAAAGAGAACACAAAATATGCATTTCTTCAAATTCAGCACGAGTTGGTATCTGCAATGCGTATCCAACATCAAGCGCATAATTGCTACATGGCACTTCACTAGTCCAAACACCATCTAGTCATCAAAGCACACTTCCAAGAATTTATGAATAAACTCCTTGAACAATGCGATGACTACGTGAGAAAATATTGCAGGCACATTATTGAGTCTAAATGACATTATAGTGTATTGAAAACATCCCCATTATGTAGTGAAGGTCGTTTTTCTTCTATCCTCAGGCATGACCTTACTCTGATGGTACCCCAAAAACCCATAAGTGAATGAGTAGGCTTCCTGCCCTCCAACATTGTCTAACACCTCACCAGTAAACGATGTTGGAAATGGGTCATGGACAAAGGCATCATTGAGCTTCCTCAGATCTACAAAAATCTTTATTTCGCCCTTCTGCTTCTTCTCCTAAACCACCATGGGGCTCACCCAATCCTTCAACTCGTTGTATGATGCCTGCTTCCATCATCTTATCCAACTCTAAGTGAACCTTTTCCTTGTACTTAGGATTCAGGTGATACGCCCTCTGCTTAACAAGCTTCGCGTCTAGATTCAATGTGATTTTCACAACACCCAAGTGTCCTATTATGCCCTTCAAGTGTGAAAACTTAGTAGGGAACAAATCCTGATATTCACGAAGTAACTCAACAACCTTATCCACAGTAGTGTCATCCCAATAATCCCCAATTTTTGCAAACTTTGGTTCTGCTTCAGTCCCAATGTTCACTTGCTTGGTTTTCAATGGCAGTGTGATGTCTGGGTTGTTTAATTGGGAGTCCTCGACTTCGCGATGCCCTTTTTCCTCTGGAATATTAATATTCTTGGATATTCATCCTCCTCTTCAGTGGTCACATTATAATATTCTAGCCCGTGGCGCAACTGGGTGCTCCAATCTGGTTGCATCCATTCTAGAGGTTCTTGTGGTATTATGAAGATTACTTCCTTAATATGTTGTAGAGCTTCATAAATCTCTCAAACACATCTTAAAAATTGAAGGTCATTAAGAATCCTTCCCTCAATATATCCCACTCTGTGGTGCCATGGCATAGCTTTGTCTCCAAAAAGCAATTCATGGGGACTGTGTCTAAAGTATGGATAAACAAGTGTACCCACTTCGGCTGCAATTCCTTTCCATAAGCTTTAGTCCACTTCACTAGTTGATCACACAAATCATCCATCCCATCATATTTCCATGTCAATCGAAGGTTAGGCCACCTAAACTATATCATCATCATTCTTCCATAATCCCTCCATCCATCATAGCTATCATTGTGTGTACCCCACCATTGTGCGGGCGTAGCATGAAGTGCCAAATCTAATTCTTGGAAGTGGTGATGCTTAGTGAATTCACACTCAAACAAATCCAAAAAATTATCCACGTCAGTTAAACCATCAAAATAAGGTAAATTTATTACCTCCGACGAAGCACAGCGCAACGATTTAGTCATCATGTTGCAGCGGATTGTAGATACTTCATGCAGTCAATTCTGCCAATGCTCCAACTCTTCATCTGAATCAGAGATGAAGGAACTCTCCCTATCACATGCAATCCATCCATCTACTGTTGGATTGATCCAGTCTTGGTAACGCGCTATTATTTTGTAGATATGATCTAATTCATCCATACTTTCTTCATAACACATAAAACACATATACACAGAGACTTTCCCTGAGATCCCAAAACGGGGACTACCAACTTAATTTTTCATTATGTTCATTTCAATTTTACAATACATATTTATACATGATGAAGCATCCAATACCATGGACCAAAAACCATCGCGTCCAAAACCATGGAACAAAAGTCGTCATGTCGAAAACCATGTGCGAAAACCATGCACAAAACCATAGGTAGGTCTTCTCAACCTAATATAGGGTCCAAAAACAAAATTTTCTAGGGCGTTGCCCTGAACCCCATAGAGGGGGGCTACCTACACCCCTCCAACCCTATGCGACCACCCCTCACTATGCAATCGTCGCAACGAATGGGGGGCTCCCCACCCCCCTCTAACCCCCTGGTTAACTACATGGGCTAGTCATGGAAATAATATAACACAACCCAACATTCTCCCACTTGTTGTTTTCTTTCCATAGGGGGCCACAAGAGAGCTTAGTCATTTATCTAGCCTTGTAATGCCCATTATTTTTCTACACCAAGAGAACTTCTGAGAGTTCACAGATTTTGTCAATGCATCTGCAATATTAATCAACGTATCCACCTTTACTTACAAAACCTTTTTGTCTTCTATCATATCCCTCACAAAGTGATACTGGACATCAATGTGCTTTGTCTTTGAATGATACATAGGGTTATTTGCCAAGAAAATTGCACTTTGGCTATCACAGTCTATCCTTATAGCTACATGTACTAACCCCATGCTTGAACACAATCTTTGCAACCAAACTGCTTCCATGCTTGCATGAGTGGCTGCCATGTATTCTACTTCTGTAGTTGATAGTGCCACTATAGTTTGTTTCTTACTCATCCAAATGAATACACCTCCAAATAGGTTAAACACATAACCACTTGTAGATCTTCTTTGATCCAGATCTCTAGTCCAGTTTGCATCAACAAAACCATGAATATCCAACACTTTGTCCAATCCTTGTCTTCCTTGGTAGCACAAACCATAATCACTAGTGCCACACAAATATCTAAAAACCCACTTCACTACTGTCCAGTGCTCCTTCCCTGGTTTTGACATAAACCTGCTCAATAATCCCACTACATGTGCAATGTCTGGTCTAGTACAAGCCATTGCATACATCAGGCTACCAATTGCACTTGCATATGGAACATGAGACATGTCCTCTTCCTCTTCTTGTGTCTTGGGACATTGTTCAGCAGATAACCTCACACCTACATGAATAGGAACCTTCATCGGTTTACTATCCTTCATATTAAACCTCTGCAGTATTGTCTTGACATACTTCCTCTAGCTTAACCAAAGCTTCCACTTTGTCGAGTCTCTTTTAATTTCCATGCCCAAAATATAGTTTGTAGCACTAAGATCTTTCATGTCAAATTTGGAGGACAATTGGGTCTTCAAATCCTGGATAATTTCTTTGTCATTTCCAACTAGCAACATATCATCCACATACAAGACTAGATAAATAACATGGTCAACAAGCTTCTGGTGAAGCGAAGTCCCTGTATAATGTATCAAATTTACGATACCACATCCTTGGTGACTATTTTAACCCATACAAAGACTTCTTTAACTTGCATACCATTTCTTTCTTACCCTTCACCGCAAAACCTTCAGGTTGCTTCATGTAGATCTCCTCTTCCATATCCCTATGAAGAAATGATGTCTTCCAATCCATCTATTCTACCTCAAAATTAAAAGAAGCAACAACAGATAAAAGTAATCTAATACAAGCTACCTTATCAACAGGAGAAAACATATCACCAAAATCAATTCTCGGCACTTGGGAATAACCTTTTGCTACCAACCGAGCTTTGTATTTCTCCACCTTTCCTTCTGCATTTATATTCTTTTTGAACACCCATTTGTTGCCAATGGGTTTCCTTCCAGCTGTCAACTCCACCAGATCCCAAGCCTCAGTTTTGTGCAAAGATGCCATTTCATCAATCGTGGCCTCTTTCTAGAGTTTTCCATCCTCTGAATCCACTGTTTCCTTCACATCTCTAGGATCATCATCAGTAACAGATAAAGAAAAATTTGAATAGAAAGCAGATGGACTATACCTTTTCGGCTGCCTTCTTTCTCGAATTTATCTTCTCACACCCGGAGTTTGTGGCTCTTCATCTTCTGATTCCTCCTCTATTGTAGAGTCTAATTCTTCCTCCTTAAGCTCAATCTCTATCTTCTCAAGCTCCTTTTGTTGGAATTCATGTTTAATAACATCTTTCACCTCTCTGAACACCACATCTTGGTTGTACACAACCTTCCTTCTTACTGGGTTCCAAAGCTTATAACCCTTTAAACCATCCTTATACCCAATAAAGATGCACTTTTCAAATTTATTATCCAACTTGGTTCTTTTCTCCTTTGGAACATGTACATATGCATCACATCCAAATACCCTCAGATGTGAAAGAGAGGGTTTATTACCAGTCCATATCTCTTGTGGAGTCTTATCCTCCAACACTGATGAAGGTGATTTGTTGACTAAGCAACATGTTGTTTCCACCACTTCTTCCCAGAATTCCTGTCCTAACTTGACACCGCTGAGCATGCTTCTTGCTCTTTCCATCAACGTCTTGTTTATTCTTTCTGCAACTCAATTTTTCTCAGGTGTGTATGGAGTAGTCTTCTGTCGTGCTATACCACACTTCTTACAGAATTCTTCAAATTACTTGCTGTAAAACTCTCCATCATTCTCTGTCCTCAACACCTTTATCTTCTTTTCTGTCTGGTTTTCCACCAAAGCCTTAAATTCTTTAAACATGTCAAAGACTTTAGATTTATTCTTAAGGAAATATATCCATGTATTCCATGAGAGGTCATCTATAAATGATACATAGTACACTACCCAGTAATGGAACCTTCATAGGTCCAAACACATCATTGTGCACAAGTTCTAATATATGTTTTTCCCTCTTACCACTAGAGGGGAAACTCACCCAATTCTACTTCCCATATACACAATTTTCACAGAAATCAAAATCTAAAGAGCCATTACTCATACCTTCTACCATGCCTTTACCATGAAGTATTTGAAGGCCCTTCTCTCCAATATGTCCAAGCCTTTGATGCCAAAACATGGTATTCTCTCCAGAGACCACTAGATTTTCTGCTCCACTTTCAGGAACCACAGAACTGTTGAACCCATCAATAATAGTGCTACCTTGTAGCTTGTACAAAGTTCCAATCTGAACTCCCCGCATCAATACCAGTGCTCAACGAACCATTTTGTAGGTATCCTTCTCGAACACTATTTTTACACATGAATCATCTAACTTGCTTATAGAAATTAAATTTCTAGCCAATGCAGGAATGTGCAGAACACTCGGAAGTGTTCTAACCCTTCCACCTTACAACTTCAACTTTACTTTTCTGCGACCAATGATTCTAGCCTTCCTGTCATCCCCCAAGAAGACATCACCACCAACATGTTTCTCATACTCGTAGAACCACTCTCTATGGGGAGTGAAGCGAAAGGATCCATCTGAGTCAATCAACCATGCCTCATGATCTACATGTGTACTTGAAGAATCCAAGTACACATCCCCACCTTCATCTGAGGTGGTTTTCACCTCTGAAGATGGAGCATCATCAGATCCCTTTCCTTTGTCAGGAGCTTTAGATTTACAATCCTTTTTTTAGTGTCCTTCCTTTCCACATTTCCAGCACACCACCTTTACAGGTTTTCCAGGAGATTTAGATCTCCCTCTAGATTTAGATCTCCCACTCGATGACTTTTTTGTTTTTGTTTTCTATTCTAGGACCGTCCTTGTATAGACAAGGTATCACCCTTCTCGCTCTCCATATTATTTCGTCTCATCTCCCCCATCAGCAAGGATGAGACTATTTCATCAAACTGCAAAGCTGTTTCATTGCTACTTATTGCAATAACTAGACTATCCCACGAATTTGGTAGAGAACACAAGAAACTAATGCACTTATATTCAAATGAAATTTTAATATCAGTAGACAATAACTGACTTACCATAGTACTAAATGCATTCAGATGCTCTGTCACCAAGTCTCCATCTTTCATTCTCAGGATATACAACTTTTTCTGTAGGAACAATTTATTCACCAAAGACTTAGATTGGTACAAAGTCCCTAACTTGTCCCACAAAGCCTTCTCCGTAGCTTCCCCTGATACATTCAGCAATATTGAATTTGAGACACAAAATCGTATTGTGCTCTTAGCCTTCTGATCCAACTTCTTCCATTATTCATTGGACACTCCCATTGGTTTGGTACCAGGATCTACTGTGATCCACTGATCTTTATCCACCAACAAATCCTCCATCTTTAGTTTCCATAACTCAAAACTCTAACCATTAAATTTCTCGATCTCTATCTTTCCACTGCTCGCCATTTTCTTTCACCACCAGAATCAATCCCGCAGATCTCCCATTGAACAGGGTCTACCATAGGCCCGATTGAAACCCCTCAGCAACAAAGGTGTCCCCTTGAAGCCAAAACAACTCTAATACCAAATGTAGGTTTTAACCCCGTACAAAAATTACCTACATACAAATTCTAAAACATAGAAAATAAACAATTTGAGAGCATAACACATAAAACACATATACACAGAGATTATCCCCTGGATCCCAAAACCAAGACTACTAGTTTGATTTTTCATTATGTTCCTTTCAATGTTACAATACATATTTATACATTCCAAAGCATCCAATACCATGGACCAAAAACCATCGTGTCTAAAACCATCGCATCTAAAACCATGGACCAAAAATCATCATGTCCAAAACCATGCACAAAACCATAGGTAGGTCTGCCCAACCTAATATAGGGTCCAAAAATAGAGGCGGGCTACCTACAGCCCTCAAACCCCCTGTGACCCCCCCTCGCTACACAAATGGTGCAATGAGGGGGGGGCTTCATTGCCCCTCTAACCGCCCAGTTAACTATGTGGGCTAGTCATGGAAAGAATATAGCACAACCCAACAATCATGTTGTAGCACAGTGTAGATACTTTATGCAGCCAATTCTGCCAATGCTCCAACTCTTCATCTAAATTAGAGGTGAAGGAACTCTCTCGGTCCCATGAAATCCATCCATCTACTGTTGGATTGGTATAGTCTTGATCTCACAATATTATTTTGTAGATATGATTTTAGTCATCCTTACTTTCTTCATAATCGCGAATAGGTTCAGTGTAGCACGCCCCTTCTATAGGGTCCAACGGTTCAAAAAATCAAAGAAATTTATTTTCAAATGACATTGTCCTCTTCTTCAAGTTGATGACTCTATTCATATCAATGGCCCAGTCAATTCCAAGGAGTGTGCACTTCTCCCTTCTATATCCACTATTATTCCATGTAGTCGTCCCATAGGGATGATCTTCTGCTGGTTTTCCATTCTACACTGGATTGGAGAACATAGCAGCGCGGGTCTCCCCATTCTCTCCTAGGTTTATTTTGGAAAAATGTTTGCACTTGACCCTAGATCCAAGATAACCTGGTCCATCTCATAATCTCCTATCTGCGTGGTAAGCCTCATCTCATGCCCTGTTCTTACCTTATGTTTGCCAATTTTTCTAACTACGCATTGTCCATCAAGGGATTTTTCTTTGCTAATGCACTTGTTTATCAAATCATGTAGGCCTTTCACAAGTTTTCTATCATGCAATAATTTCATGTAGATCTCTAAGAACATGGTAAGCACAGAGGGATCAACCTATGTAGGTGCGCTTGTTTCTGGTACTCAATTCTGGCTTCCTAGGGTAGAAGCCTCAACAAATATTTTCTTGGCTTCCATAAAAGTTTCCTTAGCACACGCCAAATCAAAACCAACTTCCTTTTCTAGGTTTTATAGCTCCAAATCTCACTATTATGGTTTGTGATGCTGCACTCATGGCCTAGGGCAACTCCTCCTTCCAGACCTAGTCCCAAATTTAAAAAATAGTGTTTTATTCCTTGTACGCAACATTACCCTAAGTTAAACGTGTGTATATGCAGGTAGGCATATACCCAACCCGCGTATATGTATTAAAACACTTAAAAAAATATAAAACTCGTTATTTTTGGGTGAAGATCGTGGGTTTTACCTGCTGATCACCTATTAGTGCCCGTGGCCCAACTGTTCCCAACCAACTCCCAACTAAAAAACTACTTTGGGAGAGGTATAAAAAGACCTCAAAGGGAAGGCCTAAAGGAGGAGAGAAGAGAGAGAAAGGTTATTATTACTGAGATTTTTCCGCTGAGCAGGTCTGAAGACCCTTGTGCTTATCACTTTTCCCCATTTGTCAGGAAACCCTTGTTTCTTGTGTGTTGATGTTCATCCACTAGTTATGGCATCATGAGTGAGTCTTGGAAGGAGATATGCTAAAAGGCTTGAGGCTGGATGGATCCGGAAGGAAGCTTTGCTTGGAGCCTGCGAAAGGTTACTGAGGTGATATTACTCCTTTTGTACATTCTATTTGTCTATAATAAAGAAACACGTCTTGGTTCTTGATATGCTTCTTCTTTATGTTTATGATGTTCATGTTTGAATTCATATGTGAATGGTTGTTTAAAGTTCATAACTAACTACCTTCTTTTATAACATGAAGATGATTTCTTTATAAGTCTTTGTCCATATACTGCTGTATTCTTTGGAATTGGTTGTTTTGCAGGAAAAAGGAGCGAAAGGGACTTGAAGAAGGGTTTGGACCCTTAAGGAACTTCTCGAACTAGGACCTTAGGTACGCCCCTCTTACTATAGAATTTGCTTTTAATAGCATAATGGTTGTGTGAATGTGTGTTTCTCTATTTAGACAACTTTTAGTCTACTAGGGTTTCCACCCAAAAGCCCTAGGGTAGCAAATCCCTCAATAGAATTGGCGACTCTGCTAGGGACAACACTCTTATTGTTCCTAGTTTGGGTGTTTTTCAAGCCAATCAGGGCTCAATTGCTTGTTGGTCTGCTGTTACTGTCTGGTCTGTTCTTGAATTCTAAGTTTTGCCAGTTTCTTCAGTTTGTTTTTTATTTTTCTTGAAATCTTTCATATACGCTATTTTCCTTAGTTACAGAAGCATACGTACACTTGTTTCCTAAAGTAAACCCGCGTATACGCAGGTTTCCTCAGGCACAGTCACGTATACACGCAATCTGAACATAAGTATAGTCGCATATATATTGCAATTTTCAAGATTTATAAATTTTTGTGTCTCTGAAGGTTTGTCTAGTCGTTTGATTCAGTTTGAAACAATCATTTTTTCAGTATCAGTTGTTTGTTTTATAGCAAGCGTCTTACTCCGATTTCTCTCTGATTGTAAGGAGTATTGGCCTTGTTTTGTTTTTGCAAGCGTCATTGTTTTTTGCTAAAAGCACACAAGATTTCTTGTTGGAATCTTGGTTGCTCTGGTTTTTCAAAGCAGAAAGATTGTTATCAATCTTTGTGTTGAATTTGGTTTTTGGTGACCTTTTGTTTGCTTGACAAAACCGCTTTTTGTGACCATCCACTTCTTTGTTTCATGAAAGTTGTCGATTGATACTTTCTTGGAATTGTCTTTTTGATCTTTTTTGGTATTTGTTAACAAAGCTTTCATTGCTGCTTTCGATTGTTAAATAGCATCTTTAAACACATTTGTTTTTGTTGAGTTTTCATCCATTGTATGGTGTCAACTTGTGAAAGTGTTTCTTGCTTTTTGTTTCAATCACAAAGTTTTAGTTTTGTTGAGAACATTTTCAAAAAGATTTTTTTTTTGTTTCTTTGAAGAAAACTTTTTGAAAGACTTTATTTTTCTTTCTTGAACCTTTTTTTCATTTGGTTTCCTTTTAGTGAATGAAAGTGCTTTATGTTTGTCTTGAGTTTTGTTTTTAGTGTTTAGACAAAATGAATGGTAGCATCTCATATTCCATCTAGACATTCTAAGTGGCAAAATAAAAAATTGATAAGCAAAGCAACTTTCATTTCTTGTTTTTAGAGTTGTTTTGAATCTTGCATTAAGCATATAATCGTTGCATTAGGATAGATTTGCATCTGTTTAGGCATACATAGCTTTGTTAACTTTTTTGAGTGTGAAGTGTGAATTAATGAAAAGAAAAGAAAAGTTTGTTTTATTAGAAGTTTTCCTTGAACCCTATAGAAATTACTCTTCATTGAAAAAAAAAGACAAGTGCATACGCATATAGTTAGGTTTTTATTAATTTCTTTTGCGTCGAAAAAACACCACTAGTTTCACTTCCATCATCGCCTGACTTAAAGAACTACCTATTTTAAAATCAAGGGCTAACTAAAATTCACTAGAACTTTTTCTTTTAAGTTACATACACCAAAAAGTTTTAGGATTTTAGGGCCTTGGATTAGGCGAGAGGAGAGTTAACTCTCCAAGGTTGTTTAAACGTCAAACATAGGAGTCTGAATAACAAGAGAAAATCCAATAGCGTTAGGAAGACCAGGAAAGCTCCGGATCTCGGAGTTAAGCATGAGGGTCTATGAAGACAGGGAAGAGAGATACCCCCTCTCCTACTTGTCTGAACATTGCTCACGACTCTTCCGCCTGGCTTCTGCGATGAGTTGGTATCCATAGTTGCTACTCCTAGGGAATTAAATAGGTGGCTGCGGAGGGGAATCCCATGGCACCTGAGGTTGACGTTGTATCACTCTCGACAGTACTACTGGAGGGCACCCTTGTGAAGCTTGGGGGCTTGCACCGGTGCAGGCTATTGATAGGAGGTCAGCGTAACTTCCTCTGTTACCTTCGCTGATAGGCCTGGGCCCTCATCATCCCAGACTATCTTCGGAAGGTCCCTTATTTCACTTTCTCGTATTTTGGTGTCCGATCCTAATCACCTGGAGCGGAAATACTTGGAAGTTGTTTGAATGGATATATCTTTAGGGACTTTATAGTGGGTGCCCTGTGCTCTTAGTCGGCCTAGCTTTCAATTTTTGAGTCTTTAGTTAGATCTTAAACAAGAAATTCAAAGTGGCTGACCAATCTCCTAGACGGTCTCGAAGACTTCGTGGTCTTTCACCACCGAGTTCAGAGCCTTATCCTAGAAGGCACAGAGGTAATAACACCAGTGGGTTTTGTCCCACGGAAATTGATGCATCGGGGATTGATCCTCCTCTCGGGGGCATTAGTATTCAAGAAAGGCCTGGTACTTTGGCGGAACAAGAGAGGAACACTCTAGTTCTTTCTTGAGTTCACTTACAAGCAGAGAATAACGTAGAGGTATAAGAATTTTCAGAGTCATTAGCGGCTTCGAATTATCCCCTACCATCTAGTCATCCACACGTATTACAATACGTTGGGACTCCAATGCATAGATCGTCAAATCCAAGTTACGCTACGCACTTACCTTCGATGACCACTACTGGAAGCATGGCTTCTACAAGTGCTACGACTGTGCAGACTCCCATATTTGTACAAGGGGGAGGAACTATTTCCATCCGCTCCGTCTCTTTATTCAAATCTTTTGCTAGCACATCTTTTGTTGGGTCTACCTCCATTCCGTCCACGAGTGGAAATTCCCAAACCAATGCTTTTGGTTCTTGATTCTTCCCATTTGGCGCCCATTCACAGGGCATTCCTTCAGCTCCGTTTGGGTCCGCCAAGTCTATGATGAGTGGATCAACTTCGTTCCAAGGTTTTCTGTTTGGAAGTGGTCATATACCACATTCTAACCCAACGATAGGATCCGTGCCCTTTTCTTCTGTAGGACAAAGCAGCAATTCTTTCCAAGGTAGGAATAACCCTGGGCTTAGTAGCATTGGAACTGGGAATCCATTTTTGGGCCAATATGGGAATAGGTCGTACACCACAGTTAGTTCATTCCAAATTATTCCTCCCTTAGCTTCGGCTTGGAATCCATATGAGGGGTTATCAACTCCTTATAATCCTTCAGGAGGAAACTTTGCTGGGTATGGTGGATATGCGGCCAGAGTTGGTCAAACTCCAATTTTTGCTGGGTCACAAGGCTTTCCTTTTGGTTCAGCGGGTTCTACTAGTTACTTCAAGTAGTTCCAAAATCTAGGTCAATCTTTTCAGAGCTTTGGGAGTTTTGCCAGTCAGGGTGGAACCCCCAAGCTCCTCCTAGACTTCCGTTTTTGGCAACATTGAACTTGCCAGATCTCACTAAGTTAACCAATGATCCAATCAAGTATAATCTGGCCTGGCCTTCGGTCCCAACCAAACTCCCTTCGGACATTCCAAAATTCGAAGGGAAGAGTGGCGAGGACCCAGGTGACCATGTAACCATGTTCCACTTGTGGTGCTCATCGAACTCCCTGATCGATGACTCAGTTAGGTTGAGATTATTTCAACGCATCTTGAATGGTAATGCGGCCAAATGGTATATAGAGTTGCCTGGGGGAAACTTTACATCATTTGTTGACTTAGCCAATATTTTCTTAAACCATCTTCAGTTGCCTATCCGGTATGATGCCGGAATTGAACTACTGGCCACTTTTCGTCAGGATAAGGAAACTCACATTTCTGATCATATTCAGGAATGGAGATGGAGAAAGAGGCTCATTAAAGCCAAAATCCCTTTGGAGTACCATCTCGAGTGGTTTTTGAAGTCTTTGATACCTAAGATCTCCAAGGATGTCTCCATGACTGGGGTCTATTCTGAGGAGCAAGCCATTTTTAGGGCCCAACAATTAGAATTGATCGAATCTCAGTCTAGGATCCTACAAAAGTACTTGCCAGATGCTCCTGGGTCTAAGGTTGACGTAAATAAGTCGAAGCCAGGTCCCCAAGCGGATGGTATTGTTGGGTTGTTAGACACGAATACGGTGAACTTGTTGAACCAATTGCAGCAGTTGTATTTACAAACTGCTTCTAACAACCAAGTCACATCATCTAACCCTACGGCTTCCAAAACCTCTTTGATTAATGCCATCCAATCTGACAACCCCAAAGGAAATCAAAATTTCAATGGGAAAAAGAAAGGACGAGGTAAGAAAAAGAACCAGGATGGGAAGCCTGATGCAAATAAATTCGGCAATAATGCTAGTGGTGGTAGAAATGAGTCGAAAAAGAAAGTCAAGTTTCCATGCAAGTTGTGTAGTGGAGACCATTTAACTCATCTTTGCCCCAAGATTGAAGACACTCATCGCTTGTTAGGGCAGCAAGGGACTTCTAGTTCCCAAGCTGTGTTAACCAACCCTTTCCCCAAGGGCATCAACTTCTTACTGGCGTGAGTTCAAACGCTGGAACCTCTGTAGGGGGCAACCAGGAAGGGGACAAGTCATCAAATGTTTTCATGATGGGTTCTCACGCTAATGTGACCACACGGTCATGCGATTATGGTGAAGGTGAAACTTCCAAGGGTAAGTCAGTTCCCAAAACTAACAACCCACTTCATATTGAGCGACCTTCTGTTGAGACTATACGACGGGTACCAAAAGGTTCCGCTAAATGTGCGACTATCAACCCTAATATTAGGGTAGCACAGAATTGCTCCATTGTGGAGGATCTGACTCAGAGTCCATGTGCTATGTCTGATTTAGAGGTTCTCCAGTCGTGTCCTACTCAAAGAAGTGCCTTGATATCGGCAATGGGGGCATTGGATCCAAGTAATTCCTTAGCTCTCACTTTTGATATGAATAATTTCAAGAAGAAACTTCCTTGTCACATGGATTTCCAGATAAAGTCTACCTACCAGAAAATGAATATTTTTCGGACGGTTATAGATGAGGGAGCTTCCACGTGTGTCATGTCTATGTTATGCTGGAAGGCTATTGGATCACCATCGGTTGTTCCTTCACCCACCCTCCTAACAGCATTTGATGGTCATTCTCATAGGCCATACGAGATTATCTCGACCTTTCCTATATGTGTTGGAGGGAAGGTCGTTAATATTGAGGTAGAAGTCGTAGATTCTAACCTAGACTATAATCTCCTCTTAGGAAGGAACTGGGTATACGAAATGAACATCGTTGCTTCGACTTTGTTTCCTGTCATTTGCTTTCCTCATGAGGGAAAAATCGCTAAGGTTGATCAATTTGATTATTCTCCATTCGATCCTCGAGCAACTTCGGACTCTACTATTCCCTTAGTGGATAACCCCCGTCTTCCTACTGAGAATTTAAGAGTTGGGATGTACTCTTCATTAATGGGTACGTTTGATCTTCCCCCTCCTACGGCTAGAATAGATACAATTTCATCCTCCAGGGACCCTTTATGGAGAGAGTTTGTTCAAACTCCTTATTCTTCGGATCCTCGAACCTTAGCTTCATCTGTGACCACATCGGATGATGATAAGGCAGGTGGAATAGAATATCTTATGTCTGTAGTAGAACCTAGATGTGAATCTATCTATAGCTCTGCAGATAACCATTCTACTCCTTCCTCTGGGAAAGAGATATATGGCGATGTGGCTCATTCTCAGACCCTTGATTACACTTATGCATTGGATTTCTCGGACATTGTTTTTCCATCGAATGAAGCGATATTTGAAGCAATGACGACTATAGATCGACCTTTGGAAGATTTACATCGTCGGTCACATTTTTATTCCCCTATGCATGAAGTCGAATCTTGGTCCTCCAGTTCGACTAGCGATGTTTGTATGGTCCCTTTGGCTCCAACACAGTTATTTGCTGAAGGAAGTATATTGATTGGTTCGATCATAGTACCTATAAACATCTCTAGGAGCAAGTTGGCAGAGCCCCCTTACGGGCTCTACCTCAGGAAGTACTTTGTTTAGTTTTGGCCAAGCAATGACTTCTTTGTATATTATGTATATTTGTACGTATATCATCGAGAGTTTTGTCAACACCTTTTGGTCTGCGGTTACAGGTGTTTATGGGTGACTTGGTCTATTTTGGGTTCGCCGATGGTGTTACACAAACATATCATCACCATGACTATTTGCAGTCAGTATGGGTCTATCATCACTTATACTGGCCTCCTAAGAAAGTCTTAGACCTCAGCTCTTCATGTCAGGCTTTGCAAATGAGAGGAAGACATTAAAAATCAATAAAACTCTGGTTCTGCACTTTCTCTCACTTTTCCCTGCGGGCCCGCACTCTTTGTAAATATTACCTACATATCTGCACGCTCTGTCTGTAAAGGGATGGGCGCGTACCCCTGTAAAAGTCAAAAAGGCGCAAGTTTATTCTAAAAAACTCACTTTGGGTTAATTCTAGATGTTTCTAGAAGGAATTTTGACGTGGATTGTTCGCTCCAAGGTGGTTCATGCATCCCAAAAGAGAAGGAGCTAATCCCTTGATAGGAGGAGCTATCCCTTTGAAGGAGGGCTTTATCCCTTTGAAAGAGGACCTAGTAACTTCCCTCCATTGCACTATAAATTAAGGCATTGGGTTAGTTGCTAGAGAGGTTAGAAGCTGAACATTTTGAGGGTAAATGCTGATGGAATTGGGACTTCCTAGTTAAACTTGAGAGGAGAGATCACATACCTTTTGGTTTCATTGGGAAGTGAGTGAAACTTGTCAAAGTAGAGGAGACTTCTTGTCGGACCCTGGGAGGAGCTTGTACAGCATCAAGGCACAGGTTGTAAAGTTCTTCTTTCATTTGTATTAATACAATCAGATTCATTTTTCTCAACAAATTATCTTATGTGGTTTGTTTCATAATCTCCTTGATCATGATGAATATGCTTTATGATATTGGCTTTTCAGGTGCTATTTAATTTTTTTGCTTGTTTGTATTTGCAGACTTACACTTCATGGAAGCTCTTTGGAGCAAGGGAGTGAGGCTTCCACAAACTTGCATTGGACCCAAGGTAGGCCTAAAACACTTGTTTTCCTTTACTTTTTATTTCATATTTAGAGAAAGATAGTTTTTGATTGGCTTTCTTGTCACTAGATATCTTTAGATACTAGGAAGGTCGATCTTGTCCGCAACCTCGACTCATTGTGTGACAAAATGGCGACTCCGCTGGGGACTTGATTGTTTTCCTTGTTTTTACTTTGACCTGAGAAACTTGTGTTTTTGTTTCTGTTTTTGGCTTGTTTTGTGTGGAATTGGGTGGATTTAGTGGACCTAGGATTGTTTTTGCCTTTCATAACTTTAGGAGAAGCCCGCACCCTGTGCTTGTATCACAGTGCGTACTTATACGCATGTTTACTTTGCACACAGAGCGTGCATGCACCTGTGTAAACTCTGAACCTGCGGACCCTGCTAAAATTTTGAAAACTTAAATTTTATTCTTTTAATTAGTTTTATTTTGGTTTAGATGTTGTTATCCTCTGCCCAGACCTACATGTGACTTGTTAAAAGCTTTCCTTGGTTTAATTCCATTGGTGTTAGGGTTTTAGGTGAAATTCCTAGAAGTTTGGTTGCCGGTCATGATTTTCATTTTGGTCGTGTAGTAGCTCAGAGCTTAGAAGCGTAGAAGCCTCAGATCACCTTGGTTTTTACTGGCCTTCTTATGAGTCTGACCATTTGCAAAATCTACCTTTATTGAGGAATCCATCTTGTGTTTTCTCTTTGCGAAACTTCGAAAAAGCTTGTGTTAAAAGTTTGGATTTCATTTTTACAAAAGAGAACAAAAAGCATTACTTGTTTTTTGACTGATTTGTGATTCTGGACAAGTTAGTCCTTGGTTTGCTTATCGCCAAGTAAAACATCCTTAAAAAAACATCTTGTAAGATTTTACTTCAAGTAGTTTTTTATAGTTTGTAGATCTTAAGATTTTCTTTATTCATATTTTTCTCAAGATTTTCTTCAGTCATAGTTTTGAGTGTTTTTATAAAAATACAAAAATCTCTTTTGAAAAAGTTTGTTTTGGTAGCATTTGAGCATTTGAAAGAAAAGGGAAATTTTTGTGAAAATAACTAGTTGTCTCGTTTTGAGTGCATTAGAAAAAAAACTCTTCTTTTAATTTGTTTGTTAAGAAAGATTTGTGTTTACACGCATCTGCATTCTCAAACTCTTTCCTAGCTAGAAGTTCATTGAAGAGAAAATATTGTTTAATCATCTTAAGTGCATCTTTTTAGTGATTTTGAGTCGAGTCTTCACACCACGAGTTTCATCTCCACACCTCTTGACTTAATCAAAAACCAATAAAAATAACACTTAAAGTAAAATCAATCTAGTAAATCTTGTTATTTCTAGGGCTCTATTACACAAACATAGCTTAGGCTAGTGTCTTGGAGTAGGGAGTACTTAACTCTCCAAGACAGTAAATCAAACAAGTATTTGTATATTGCGGTAGGAGAGAAATCCAATTGTTGCATCTATGCTCTGGGAAAGCTCTCTTAAAGGAGAAGCACGAGATTGTGTCCGAACCAGTGTGGGAATTAATCCTTCCTCATTGGGAACGACGCTAAATATTCACGTATTAAAAACGGCAGACCTTGGATTAACCATTGTCAAGGAGCCTGGGGTCACTTGTTGGTAAACCTTGGTTTATGTCAAGGAGCCTTCAAGGGGATTGAGCTTGCTACTCTACCCTTGCGTACGTATCAGATCGTAGACTATTCTCCCAGGTATATTTATTTCTATTGGTAACTATAGTGACCATATTCTACAGGATTCTTCCTAAGGTGACGGTGGCGGGATGTCCCACTGTACCTGGAGCAGACGTCGGCTAGACTCACTTGGATTTTCTGGGGGGTTCTCTTCACTCGAGGCAGTTTAGTGGAGAAACTTGTGCTAGTCTATTCATTAAACAGGTTTCTGGGGTAGTTGTTCCAACCGCTATTTTTGTATTGAACTCTACGACATTGGATTTCATCACCAACTAGTGTTTTCGGTACGGAAAGTTACTGTTTGTGTGTGATTTGATCTCCTAGATTCTTTAGGCATGTGATTCAATTTGTTTGGTTCTTTAGAGGCTTTAGGTGGTTTTCATTGAGATTTTACTTTGATTTCATGTGAAGTAGTTAAAATTTTTAACCGTGGCTGAATTACTGAGGAAGTCCCGTAGACTTCGAGGCCAACCTCCTGAGTTTTGACCAAGCTAGCCTGAAGGGCTACGGGCCTTGGTGACTCCTAAAGACAATAGAGTTGGGTCGCCTGAAAAAGGAGAGTCTTCTTTGGTGGTATATCCTGATTTTTCAGCGTTAATAACAGATTATAGTACGCAATCTGTGTCTGTTTCAGAAGTTACTGGTAGTGTTTCATCTACTAGTGATATAGGTGAATAACTTGAAATATCTGAACCTGAATCTAAAATTACTGCTACTCCAATATCAGGGTTTGCCTCCCCAGCTTCTAGTGGTCCTAGTTCACCTAGGGTAGAAAGAATAGTTACCCAAAATCTTCCTTCTGGACTAATAGCTATTGAAGAACTTGCTATTCCGGAAAAAGAAGAAGGCATACCTATTACTAAATATTGACCTGTTATAGAGCTTAGGGAGCGTGAATCAATATTTTACAGTCCACCTAGGAGGAGTGCTTGGTATCCTTCATTGAATAATTTTTTGGAAAACCCGGGACTAAGTTTTTCACCACCTCGTATTTCTTATCACCCAACACCTAGAGGTTACTATCCTCTGTTAAATATGTCGAGATAGTCATCCATGTTTTCTCAATCTCCGGAAGCCTTTTTGTACGACGGTCCTTCTGTTCCCATTGGGTATCAGTCCATTTCTGGTACTTTTCCAAGAGCATCTCCTCAACCTATTGAACAAGGATTATTAATTGGAAATAATGGTACTAAACCATTGAGTGTAGAATATATTCTCATGATGTCGAGTACTATTCCAAATCCTCAAGCTCAACATGGCCAGTCACCACATGGGGGGTAGCTTCAAAATCCTCAAGTATTGCCTCGGGGGCAACCTCAAGGTACCAAGTTTGTGCCTGGGGGGAAACCTCAAGGTACTCAGTTTGCACCTAGGGGGCAACCTCAAGGAGAGTACATACCTACAGGACAGTACGTTCCTCAAGGTCAACCCCAGACTCAATATGTACCTCAAGGTCAACCTCAGTATCAATATGTACCTCAAGGTCAACCCTAGTATCAATATGTACCTAAAGGTGAACCCCAGTATCAATATGTACCTCAAGGACAACCCCAGTATCAGTACATGCCTCAGGATTATCAACCCCAAGGTCAGTACCCAACCCAAGGTTACCAACCACCTTCTGGTCAATCATATGTTCAATGATCTGGAAATGTACCGTTGAATTATCAACCCTACCCTCAACCTGGTTATGGTCCTCAATATTCTCAACCTGTTATGGGTCTATACCCCGGAATGAATTTAGTGTGGGATCCATCTCAACCCCAATAGGTCTTGCAGCCGAATGCGCAGTTGTCATCTCAAACTGGACAACCCTTGGTTTCTAGTTCACCCCAGCAACCTGTCCAGTCTACTGTTCAAACTTCTGCACCTTCTGTAGTTTCTCAGTCTCGGCCTAGTACACCTCGTACTCTGCCTCAAACGTCTGCTCCAACTACTGCAACATCTGCTGCATCTACCCCACCTTCTTCTAGAGTATCGACAACTCCAGTTTCTATTGTCCATATATCTACTCCTCAGACATATTTACCTCAGTCTAGACCCACGGTAAAAACTTCGGTTTAGATGCCTATAGGACAACCAGGTTTAAGTAAGGGTGTCACTAGTCAAACTCAGTTTATTCAACAACCGTACCAAGGACAGTACCAATACGGTCCTGCTGTGCAACAACCAGTCTATCACTATCAATCGTACCCTGGGTATACATATCAACAACCTCAGCAACCCCAGTATGGTCCAGTTAATCCTGGTTTTCCAGGAGGATATAATATCCCAAATGCAATTCCAATTCCTAGTTATCCTGGATATCCTCCTCCTGGGGCTGGTCTGCAAACCCAGAGCTTTAGAGACCCTAATCGTAAGTTACCATCTATCACAACTTTCGACTTGCCTGACTTGACACGCCTTACAAACAATCCAATTAACTATCTTCCGTTTTGGCTGCCAATGCCGCATAAGTTGCCTAGTGATATTCCTAAGTTTGAAGGTAAGCCAGGAGAGGACTTGTCAAACCATGTGATGACTTATCACCTCTGGTGTGTGTCTAATTCCATTTCAGATGATTCTATCCGTTTACGACTTTCGCACTCTAATTGGTCTTGTGGCCAAGTGGTACATTGAGTTACCGCGAGCCACTTTTTATAACTTTAGTCAATTAGCTACTTCATTTTTAACTCATTTTCAGTTGCCAGTCAGATATGACAATGGCACAGAATTATTAACTTCGTTAAAGGAGTCAACATCCACTTACATTTCAGATCATATTCATGAATGGAGACGTCGACAACGTTTAGTGAAAGTTTTTATCCCATATCAGATCTTAGCTGAATGGTTTGTAAAATCCTTACTGCCCAAGATCACTGAGGATGTGGCTAAGGCCGGAGTTGTTACTGAGGAGAAAGTAATTGCTCAAGCATAGTACCTTGACTTAGTTTATACTCAGTCAGGTACGTTACACGAGAAAATCCCCGATCCACCCAAAAAAAATCAAATCGTTGCAGCTCCTTCATGGTCTCATGCCGCTGATGGTATGATTGGTATGGTTAATACCAAAAGTAAGAAGAAGTCTTCCAAGAATTCTTCTCCTATCATAACCTTGCCAAATTCCCTGACAGGAGATTCTTCCACGGAACTTTCCACTGATATTCATGTTATAGAGTCATCTACAGCTAAATCAAAAACCAGTGGTAAGAAGAAAGGGAAGAAGAAGAATAAAACATATAAGAATTTGAAAGAGAAACCATAAAAAGCGGAATCAACTGATGAGAAATGCAAACCTCGTTATCCTTGTCTTATTTGTGATGAAGAACATTTTATGAGAGACTGCCCTCATCGTGTAGAGGTTGCAAAAATTGTCAAAGGTTCCCAAACTCCTGCTGTTTTGAAATGATAGGTTCTTCCTCAAGTGCCAATGAAGAACCCATATTGATGATGTCACTTAGGATTGCGACTCGATCGCAAGATTATGGCAGTAAAATTCCTGTTGATGGCATAGAAGTAGAATCTTCTCATTCTAATCCATCAACCTTAGCTCCCGGTTCCGATCCACTATAGTTCGAGAAACCTAATCCAGACCTAGTAATCAAACCACCCGCCAAGGGTATACTTCGAAAGTCTGCTTTCAATCCACATGCGAGAGCAGCTCAGAACTATAACATTGTTGAGGATTTAGCTATTTCACCTTCAGCAATGTTGGCTTTGGAAGTGTTGCAATCATGCCCAGCACAGTATAAATTACTTTTGTCGGCTATAGGAGCTGTTGTCGTTCAGGACCCGAACCTTATAATCTTCGATCTAGAAAGTAGTGCACCATGCTTACCTCATCAAATGGCTGTCCAGATTCCAGTAATAGTAAAAAATAGACCTGTTCATAGGACTATGATTGATGAGGGAGCTTCCACGTGTATTATGTCGATACAGTGTTGGATATCGCTTGGTTCTCCTTCACTAAATCAATCCCCGGTGATTCTGAAGGTCTTTGATGGTCATGGGTTTCATCCTTTTGGCATTCTACATGATTTACCTATAGGGGTTGAAGGTAAAACTGTTAATCTAGATGTGGAGGTGGTTGATGCCCCTCTAGATTACAACCTTCTCTTGGATCATAGTTGGTCTTACGCTATGAAAGTTGTCGTTTCATCGGTCTTTCGGCTTATAAAGTTCCCCCATAATGGAAAGATCGTAACCTTAGACCAGTTGTCTTACTTTTCATCCGACCCAGCCTCTGCTGAGAGCATTCAACATGTTGGTAAAATGACGATCCCATATAAGGATGTTGGAGTAGGATTAATAAAGATTCTGGTTTACTGGGCACTTTTCCTTTTCCTCCTATCAACACATCGTCTTCTACTGCAACCATTCATATGATTTCATCAAATACCATTGTTAATGATGACCCTTGGATCATACCTTCTGAATCTGAGATAGACTCCTTTGGTACTTTTATGCCTTTGAGTCCATATGAACTTGCATATTAGACCATGCAGTCATTCTCTGACACAACATCAACCCAAATCGACTTAATGAATATGGTCCATGAGGAATCACTTTCGACAACAAACTTGGATTGAATAACGTTTTCTGAACTTGTTCAAACTAATGAGCAAATTTGTGAAATCCTATGCGTCGATGAGTTACCATGGGAAGATCTTCATCACAGATCTTTGTTTTTACCCGAGGGAGATCGTTTTGAAAATGATTTTTCATCAATTTTTACAACTGAATATGTCAAGGAAGCTCAAAATCCAATGAAACATCCTGACTCCGAGTTAAACTTGGGAAATATTTCTCGAACTATTCCCTTTGACATTTTAGTTAAGCCTGGAATTGTTGAAAACATTCATATAGGTGCCTCCTGTATGGAAGATGAAATTCAAACATATAAGGCCCTATTTAAAGAATTACGCGACGTGTTTGCCTGGTCATATGAGGAAATGCCAAGAATTAACCCTGTGATTGCAGTTCATGAAATCAAAACTTACCCGGATGCTAAACCCGTCCGACAATGTTTGCATCAGATTCACCCAAGAAAAGCTGTTGCGATTAAAGTAGAAGTTGAAAAATTACTCAAAGTAGGTTTCATTTATCTGATCCCGTTAATGGATTGGGTATTGAATATTGTTCCTGTTAACAAAAAACAAGGGACAATAAGAATATGTATCGACTATAGGGACATTAATCGAGCCTGTCCAAAGGACAATTAACCAACTCCCTATATCGATCAAATCATCGATGATTGTGCCGGCAATGAAATTTTCTCCTTCATGGATGGTTTTTCCGGATACAATCAAATCAATATTCTACCTCCTGATCAACCAAAAACAGAATTCATTTGTCCATGGGGGACATTTTCTTATTGCAAATTACCTTTTGGGCTCAAGAACGCCAAGGCAACTTTTCAACAGGCCATGTCTTATGCTTTTCATAATATCAAGCACATTGTGCAACCCTATGTTGATGACTTACCAGCTCATTCATTACATCGAGCTGATTATCTCGTCCATTTAAGAGCAATCTTTATGAGGTGTAGGCATTATCAGATTAGGTTGAACCCCCACAAGTGTGTTTTCTGTATTGAAATGGGTCAGTTACTGGGGTTTGTTATTTCGGAAGCCGACATTCACGTCGATCCCTCGAAGCTTGAAGCCATTATCAAATTTCCTCCACCTTCGAGTCTTCGCCAACTCCAAAGTTTGCAAGGGAAAGCAAACTTTTTACATCGATTCATCCCTAACTACACCGAGATCACAAAGGGTTTTACCCGGTTGTTGAAGTAGAATACTTCATTCTTTTGGGATGAGATAGCGTAGAAATCTTTTGATGCACTAAAACACGTGTTGACCCATGCACCATTGTTGCATCCTCCCAACTACAACCAGGATTACTTCTTGTATCTCACCGCCTCCCATTCCACCATCGGAATGGTGTTTGTTCAGGAAGATGAATTTGGTACTAAACATGTGATATATTACCTTAGTTGAACGTTAAATCCAACTGAGCTAAAATACTCACATGTGGAGAAATTGGCATTGGCAGCTGTTCAAGTTGTCCAACGTTTTCGTCATTACATTTTACTATGTAAAACTACAGTTATTTCTGATTGCAACCCTATGATCTATATTTTGACCAAGCAATTGCTGGGGGGCAAGTACTCCAAATGGATTGTCATCCTGTAGGAGTTTGACTTGGAGTTTGAAAAGTATAAGTCAAAGAAATCTTTAGTTTTTGAGGAATTAATGTGTGACTTCCCGCGTGCTGACACAGAAGCTGTGGCAGAGGAGCCCATTACGGATGAATCCTTATTTCTAATAAGCACTTTAGATCCGTGGTATGTGGATATCATTATTTATCTCTAAACCCAATCCTTTCAGCCATACATTTCACGGTTGGAACATCGAAAAATATGATTCCAGTCCCAACAATTCAAAATTATTGGAGATACTCTTTATCATCGTGGGGCGGACTCTGCTTTTCAACGTTGTTTGACTCATGAGGAAGCTGAAAGGGTCCTAAATGACTGTCACTCTGGAGCATGTGGCAATCATATGTCTGGGTATGCCACAACCCAAAAGATATTGCACGCTGGCTACTTCTGGCCGTCTATGTTTAAAGATTGTATTATTGCGGTCCGAAAATGCCACAACTGCCAAATTTTTTATCGAAATATGCGCGCTCCACCTATTCCTCTTCACCCTATAATTGTTGTTGGTCCTTTTGCCAAATGGGGTATCGATTTTATTACATGTAACCCTCACTCGGTCGGGGGGCATGCATATATCATCCTTGTGGTAGATTATTTTACCAAGTGGGCCAAGGCAATGCCTACATTTGAGGCAGACGACAAAACAGCTGCGATTTTCGTATTCAATCATATAATTGCTAGGTTTGGTGTTCCACAAGCGATTATCACTGATCATGGGTGTCATTTTCAAAATGTTATGATGACTAAACTTACAGGCCAGCTTGGCTTGCGTCACGACAGTTCAACTGCTTATTATCCACAAGATAATGGCCTGGTTGAAGCCATCAACAAAGTTCTAGTCATCATGATCTGACGAATCATTGGGATTCATCGGTCGAATTTGCACAACATGTTATTTTCAGCACTTTGGGCGTATCGAACCTCAGTAAAAACATCGACATATTTCACTCCTTTCCAACTAGTTTATGGTTTGGAAGCTGTGCTACCTATTGAGTGCGAAATCCCATCATTGTGAATGGCCATCGAGTTACTTCTAGCCACTTCCGAAGAGGAAAGAAGTTTTTTATACTTGGCTCAACTAGATGAGAATCGACACGATGCTGCATTAGTAATCGAATCTCATGCAAAACGTATTAAAGCTCAGTATGATCAAAATGTAACCCCTCGAAATTTTTTGAAAGGAGATCTAGTCTTATTGTACGATCAGGAAAATGATAAATTAGGCGCTAGAAAATTCATGCCTATGTGGCTTGGTCCCTATGTTGTTAAGCGAAAGCTAGCAAAAGGGGCCTATGAATTGGTAGACTTTGACGGGGTCTCTTTAGGTAAACCCAGAAATGGTCTTTACCTGAAGAGGTATTATGCTTAAAATGAGTGTGGAGATTTTTTAGTTAGGTTAGTTTTCTTTCTAGCAAGTGTGTTTTAGATTAAAAAGTGTGCTTAGCTTAGAGAGATTTTTCGTTGTTATTCCCACTTATCTTGGTTTTACTCTTGATGTCGCAGATGTCGACGCCTCTCCAAACATAGATTGGTTTTGCTGATGGTGCTTGTCGTAGTACATGGAATATTTCTTTCGTAGCTTGGGTTATCTATTCGACCTTTGACGAGTTGGTATCTATGCATGGGGTAACCCTCGGTCAAACAACAAACAGCATTGCAGAGTATAGTGCAGTGATTGAGTTATTATCTGAATCTATTTCATTTGGGATTCGGAGTTTGATAGTGAGGTTAGATTCTAAACTCATTGTATTACAGCTTAATAGAGTATACGCCATTATAAATCCAGTATTATTGAGATTATTTTTGAGAGTGCATCTCTTGGAACGTGAATTTCACTATATTGAATATCAGCATATTCCAAGATCTTTAAATACATTAGCAGATGCAATTGCTTCTCAAATGTTAAATAGACATGTGCAATAATCATACAAGTAAATTTAAAAACATTCCATAACATGCTTAACAAGATAAACCGGTAATAATGATATCATATAATATAGGAGTGTGTCAAAATATACATCGTCCTCAATCATAGGTTGAGAAACACCTTATGATCGGCAAAAATGATAAGTACAAAAAGCAAAGATGTCATATGTGACTATAATAGGCGATCATCCCATCACTGGTGATGATCTCAATACGAGACTACTGCATAGGCCACCTTACAAAGGAACCTCCTAAAAGGTCCTGGGACCCCAATCACATAGAAGTGAAGTCGACGAGGGATGTCATCTATGATGGTCTATGGAATGTCCCCTATCAGGTGCTCTAGATGGCTCTCCAACTCGGCCAAAGTCTCTGTTGATTCGTACTGTGGGGCTAGAGCTGGTGCAACTGGTTGTTTCCTATCGTAAGGCTGGAGAGCAACTGGTTGCCTTGGGCCCACATCTGCATTTAAAACTTTTACTATCAGTTTTGGGATGAGATAAAAACAAAAAAATTAAATTAGAAAAACGTTGAAAATGATTTTACCTGAGTCATCCCATTGCTCTCTTGGCAGAAGAGCCATGTCTGGGTCCCCCCAAAAATCAACCCCAGCATAAGGAAAGTTGTGGATAGAGAAAACCTGGTTCTCCAACCATTGTAAATACTCAGGTTTAAACCGAACGACCTCGATCCCCTCATCAGGATGACGAGCCATAACTGCAACCCATCGTATAATTTTGGGCTCTCGAGGAAGCCCAGCTCCAATAGTGAGGTGTTGTGGGATCAACATCGGAACCCTCTCTAGACCAAAACTCACAACTATAGCACCATATCCAAAAGTCTTTAATTGTCCTTTTTTGGCCCTGGTCAGTTGGCCTTTCACATTGGCCAACACACCATCGCACCAGTTGAAAATGGTGCCTTGAAAGAAATCGACTGCCATCCGCATCTGGGATCTGGTGGTTATGTGTAACACTGCGCTACCGTAGAGTCTGGTAACTGTAAACCCAATAACCATGAGTTCAATATGGGATATGGTTTTGATAACTATCCCTTTGTCTCGGTTCTAGATGTTGCAGTACTCTAGCCAGAGGCTCTCGACAGATTGGCCACCTGCCCTGGCCCCGAATAGAGTCAAATGTTCACCTCTCCTAGGCAAACCAGTCAAAAAGTATATATCTACTGGCTCAATTTCGAGCTGGTGCCCACCAATAAAGAAGCACTGGTCCTGTATACTCCATCTATCAACCAGCCACTACAAAAAGTCCACCTGGGCCCTCATGCCAGCTATGGCCCAGAATTTGTATAAGACACATGCCTTCAATGCATTAATCGAAGGTCGATGATTCATCACGGCAAGGTCTACATCCTCATGCTCCCATTCTCGCCAATCAAGCATGATTTTTATCCTACATCCAAGTAAAAAGGCGAATTAGAATACATAAAATTGATTTCTTTGGGTAATTTTTTAGTTAGTTAGGTTTTTACAAACCTTTGCGCGGGGTACGCCCCCTCTTGTTAGGGACAGTGCGTGAGGCCCGCACCTTGCCTTCACAGCAGGTGCGTACCCCCGACTTTTTTCCCATTGCAAAAAATTCAGGGTATGCGGGTCCCCTGTGGTGAATCCACCAACCCCCGCGCATGGGTTTTGAAACCTACAAACCTCCTAAAAATAAAAATCAACCCCTAAAAAACAATTTCAAATGGATAAAAATGAAGAGTAGGATGATGTGGATTACCTGGAGGAGACGGCGTTCGATTCCGACGGACGGATTTTCCGCAATCTTCACGGGAAGTTTCTGGTCAAAAGCCCTTTTTTCTCACCCAAATCTCAAACGGTAAAAATGAATGGTAAAAAGTCCTTTTTATAAGTTTTTTGAGTAAATAAATTGCAAATTTTTTTATGTTTCACTTTGAAAAGGTGTTTTTTGTGACATTTTTGCCCATTTTTAAATAGGTATGAGTAATGTTTGAGTTTTTGTTCAGGATAATGGATTTTTCAAGTAAAATTAGTCATTTTCAACGAAAAAACATTAGAATCACCTTTAAGCTCTTTTTTGACTCCTAAAACATGAAAAGATTGCCGAGTTTTTCTTTTTAAGGTTGTTAAAATGGAACTAAAAAGACGATCCTCTTATAGCCATTTTTTGACCATAAAAACACGACAAGATTGTTGGGTTTTTGTCGTTTCGAATTCGATATTGGTCATAAAATGATGTTTCGTTGATCACTTTTTTACTTTTTCGGATCAGAGGCACTAATTACGAAAAGTACTCCTTGGTTGTAAAAGATCAAGCGGTTCTCTCAAGTATTATTTTATAATTTTTTGGGCTTAGGAGACACAAATTTACAAAAAAGGTCAACCCTGGAGTCTTCTTAAGTTTTTTCAAACTCACTAAAAATGAAAAACGCTGAGTTTCTCCTATACTGGACTCATTAAGTTTCGACAGTAAAGGACCTGTTCAATTACAAATAGGAATGGACCACCCCTTCTTAGGGTTCGAATTTAAATTAAGTTGGACTCATCCGAAGGATGAGATTATAATCAAGCACATGTTATCCTCCTCAAGCTTGTAAAAAATAAAGAGGCACTTGTGAGAAATGTTGGGGGAAAAGAGAGAAAAATGAGCCTGTTTGTCATACTTTGTAACCACTCTTGAACATGACGCTTTCATTCACCTGGGTTGGGAAATACTTTGCTTAATAGTTGATCAACCACATTTAAAGTCTTCAGCCGGTTTCTGGGTATTAACTTTGGGTCAATCGTCACCAAACCATCTATTGTGTCATTGTGTGTTCAAGACGTCCATGCAAATAAGCCATTCATCTGCAAAAATATCTGTCATCCATCTTGACCATCCCTGAGTTAGTCCTTGCAACTAAATTTCTTCAAACTTGATCTATGATTTCACGTTGTGGGCTTGCTTACAACAGATCGCTTTCTATCAACTTCAGCTCTTTATCTAGAAAGTGATCTAGAAATCGCCAGTACCTTGGGATCTGCATGCCTCAATGGCAGGTTTCTCACATTCGATGATAGGTTGCATCGTTGACCTTCGATTGAAGGATTCTATGACATGTTCGACATTGACACATCTAATCACATCTCATGGATTGTACTGAGTACTTTGAGAGCCATTGTCATTATTGGTGGTTTCTCTCACACTTGTTAACAATTTACATCATCGACTGGTAATCAAATGGTTTCTACCATGTTCAACTTCAACACATTCATTCGCGTGGATAGAATCGTACTATTTCAGGAAGTAGAAATGAAGACCCTGGATCTAGTTTCCACCATCCAGGCTGCAAGGAATTTTTTATTCATTATATTGTAGGCTATTCATAAACAGATGGTTGCGTCCATATTGTGTCTACATGTGTCTATACTTGTGATGTATTACAAGATCATTTCTATATCAGAGCAGTAGTTAGTTTTCTAGTTAGTTTTGATCTGAGTATGGGAATGCCTACCTCAGCAATGATATGATCTCATATATATATTTTTCATTTGAATTTTTTTACAGGTTCCAACCGGGCTCTCCACAAGATGAGCCTCGAAATGATAAAGTACTTCACTCTTCCTAAATGATAAATGAAATCCTCATCTACTACAGACTTCGCACTTTTGGGGGAAATCTGTTACACAAAAATATCGTCACCATGACTATTTTCAGTGAGTATGGGTCTATAATCACTTACACTGGCCTCCTAAGCAAGTCTCAGACCTCAGCTCTTCATGTCAAGCTTTGCAAATGAGAGAAAGACATTAAAAAATCAACAAAACTCTGGTTCCGCACTTTCTCTCACTTTTTCCTACGGGCCCGCACTCTTTGTTCATATTACCTGCGTATCTGCACGCTCTGTCTGTAAAGGGGTGGGTGTGTACCCCTGTAAAAGTAAAAAAGGCGCAAGTTTATTCTAAAAAACTCACTTTGGGTTAATTCTAGATGTTTCTAGAAGGAATTTTTACATGGATTGTTTGCTCCAAGGTGGTTCATGCATCCCAAAAGAGAACGATCTAATCCCTTGATAGGAGGAGCTATCACTTTGAAGGAGGGCTTTATCCCTTTAAAGGATGACCTAGTAACTTCCCTCCATTGCACTATAAATTAAGGCATTGGGTCAGTTGCTGGAGAGGCTAGAAGCTGAACATTTTTGAGCGTAAATGCTGATGGAATTGGGACTTCCTAGTTAAACTTGAGAGGAGAGATCACATACCTTTTGGTTTCATTGGGAAGTGAGTGAAACTTGTCAAAGTAGAGGAGACTTCTTGTCAGACCCTAGGAGGATCTTGTACAGCATCAAGGCACGGGTTGTAAAGTTCTTCTTTGATTTGAATTAATACAATTAGATTCATTTTTCTCAACAAATTGTCTTATGTGGTTTGTTTCATAATCTCGTTGATCATTATGATGAATATGCTTTATGATATTGGCTTTTTGAGTGCTATTTAATTTGTTTGCTTGTTTGTGTTTGCAGACTTACTTCAAGGAAGCTCTTTAAGAGCAAGGGAGCAAGGCTTCCACAAACTTGCATTAGACCCAAGGTAGGCCTAAAACACTTGGTTGCCTTTGTTTTTAATTGCATATTTAGAGAAAGATAGTTTTTGATTGGCTTGCTTGTCACTATATATCTTTAGATACTAGGAAGGTCGATCTTGTCTGCAACCTCAACTCATTCTGTGTGACACATGCTCAAAGAGGAACTTCACAGTAGTCATGCCTGTGCAATCCTTCACCAGCTATGCTTCTTCCCAATGAGTCAAGTACTCCGTCACAGTGATATTGTACCTCGCACCTATCTTTACTTGTGGCTAAATAGGTCGTACAAAATCTATTGCCCACTTTTCAAAGGGTTGCAATGTTATTTTTGGATTCAAAGGCATTTCATTCCTCCATGACAACCTTCCTATTCTTTCACATACATCAAATGCCTTGCAATACTCTTTTGAATCCTGATGAAGGGTTGGCCACCACAACCCGATGCGTATAATCTTCTACATGATTGCTCTCCCTACATAATGTCCTCCTATGGTGCCCCCATGAGCATCTATGAGAATGCTACTTCATTCAAACTTAGGTACATACCTTCAGAATATCTCATCAGTCCCCATCTTATATAGATGCCCAGCAATGACAAAGAAATCTGTCGCGCACACCACTAATTCCTTCTTTTGTTGGATAGAGTATCCTTATGGTGCAGTTCTTCTTGTTAGGAAGTCTATTATATCCTTGAAATGACCATCGGTGATGCACACAGCAAAGAGTTGCACGTCGGGTAATCCCTTCCTTCAAGTTAGTAGGTTCCTCCCCTGTTTCGATGCGCGACAGATGATTTGGTCCTGCGTTCAATCATCCAAGCTTCACAACAACTTCAAAGTCGTAATCTTGGAAAAATAAGAACAATCTACATATTCATCCCCCCAACACAGGCTTATTAACTAGATACTTCAGCATGGAGTGATCTGTACACATCTTAAAGTGGCCTCCTATCAGGTAGTTTCAGTACTTCTGGAGTACATACACCATAGCTAGCCCCTCCCATTCAGTGGTAGAATGGTTCTTCTCTGTTTTGGCTAACTGCATGCATGGATCATTCTAATCATTGTACTTATCTATCAGCCACATATTAGGCTTCCCAAATTTCGCTCTCATCATCCTCCTACATTCACACCAATCATCAAAGCTTCCCTTGTGCATAACCCACCATCTTGCAAGCATAGCGTGTGCAACACCCAGTCCAAGGTCTGGAAGCATTATTTCTTTGGCACCTCCCTTTCAAATGAAACCAAAAAGACATATATCTCATTTAGACCATCATAAATAGGCAGATTTATTTCCTCTAAAGACACATAACACATCGACCAGGTCATCATGTTTCAATTCAGCTTAGTTACTTCATGTAATCGATTCTACCAGCGTTCTATTTCTTTGTCAGAATCTAAAGTGCAGGAACTCTCACACTCCCATGTAATCCGTCCATATGCAATGGGATTCACCCAGTCTTGGTCTTACGCTATTATCTTATAGATGTCGTCTAGATCATCATCCCTCTCATAGTTGCGAATTGGTTTTGTATAGCGCAATCCTTCAACATGATCCAGGGGTATTACTACATGCAGTGATTTCTTCTCAAAGAACATCTTTCACTTCTTCAAATTGATTACCCCATTCATATCAATAGCTCAGTAAAATCCTAGGAGTGCAAGGTATGGATTCTTATCATCCACAATTTCTATTACTTCAAAATCTGCCAGCGCACTCACTCCCTCAATATCCATGGTCACTCCCTATAGCTACCCTACGGGTATGATTTTCTGTTGATTCACCATCCTTAGCTAAATTGGAGACCATTGTAGTGTAGATATCCCCATTCACTCCCAACTTTGCTTTGGTAGGACATTTCCATCTGACCCCAGGTCCAAAATGACCTGATCCATTTCACACTCTTGTATTTGCGTGATTAGTCTCATTTCCCATCCCATCCTTGTATTATGCTTGCCAATTGTTCACATTACGTGCAGTTCTATCACATATATTAATGATTTCTTATAGCCCTTTCATGACCTTACTATCGTGCATTAAGTTCATACAGGTTTCCAGGAAATTTGTGAGCATATAGGGGTCCATCTCCAGCTCAGGCTTATCCTTGCTTCCTGAATTGGAGGCCTCATCGAAGCTCTTCTTAGCTTCCATTAAGGCTTCACAAGTGCACTCCAAATAAAACTTTGTCACATATCCTAGCTATTAGCATAGGACAGTATTCTGTTTCATGATCAAATAGTGTGCAATACTTATACGATGGAAGCGTTGGATTAGCGCAATCACGGGCATAGTGTCCTGGTCCTTTGCCATTGTAGCAAATCAACTTTCCTTGACTTCTACCAAGCCCTCCTCCACCTCGAGCTTGTTTGTGCCACCTGAAATCCTGTCCACACCATTCTTGCATTCTGGTCAAGGGGGCACATTTTAACTTGAACCCTATAGGCGAGAATTCTATCCATCATCAATTCATAGCTACTACAAGTATGCTCATCATGTCCTACTAACCTACAAAAGTTGCAAGATAACTGTTGCAGTGCTCATACATACCTTTGTAACAAGTGGCAGTTATCAGTGACATGTTTTCTGGCTACCTGATAAATAACACACCATAAATTAGGCATCGCACTAGGTCCTGCTTGAGCTTCCAACCTTAAAGCATCGATCCTTCTCCTACAAGATAATTTGTAAAGACCGAGCACTGGTATTTGTCATGACCTTGATTCTTGCATTTCAAGCATTGTACCTCCTCGCGTACCTCTAGTTGACCCATCCTTTCCTACTTCAGACTTTGCATCTCAAGGCACAAATTCTTTAGTTACGCATGGATCTACTGGACTCCTAGATTAGGATCCTACATTGGGGTCTCATGTAGCCTCATGGAAATCTCCAAGGCCTCTGCCTAAGTTGTTATCTTCTATTGTGACAATGCACTCCTTAAGTGTGGTAGTAGCGAAGCCACAAACCACTCCAATGCTTTCCATCTTTCAAATTCATGTTGGCTTCGTGAATTATACATTTCATCCTCTAATCTAGCTCCCAAGGTGTCTTTCCTGGTTGGATCGCGATCTCTTTGAATCCCACAATCGATTGCACTTCATATTTAGGCCTGCTAAATTCCCTATTTAGTGTTTCTTGGATGTCTGCTACCCTAGCATTCGGGTTATCGTTGGAGTATTCAATATACCAAGTTATCGTGCCATCTTGCATGGCATTAACCAATGTCACTTTCTTTATATGATCGTATTTAACACCTTGAGCTTCCAATACAAACCCCACAATGAACCAGAATTGGTCTAGGTCCTCATTTCCCAAGCCTTTGAACAAAGGAAACTTCATAGTGTTTTCCATACTGAATCGTGGTGGAGGTGGAGGTGGTATGGGTGAAGTTAGAGGTGATGGTGGTGAAGCCAGTGGTGGCATGGGTGGAGGTGATATTCGTAGGAATCCTTATCTTATTAATTGAATAGTGCTTCATGAAGAGGTTGTCATTATCCCTTCTTCGTCTCTTAGCAGAGGTGAAATCAACGGGATATACTTCGGACCCTTATTTCCTTCGCTCCTATAAGTTGTTCTGCTTCGAGTAGTCTCGAACATCAAGGTAGTTGCATAACCCATTTTTCACACAACAACATCTTAATCCAAGTATTCAAAGATTTTAGGTACTTACCTCGTGGTCCTTTTGAAAAAGCATCACTTTACCTCACAATAGTAGATTGAGGTGTTGACCGCAAATTCAGTCATAAATCCTCCTATGGTGTGATCAAGCCAATGATCAACAGTGTGGGCAATCTTATCCTCTGATGATTTTAACCTTCAATCTAGCTCTGGGCTACACACAATAGGATCATCAAGTTTCCACCTTCCTTAGCTATCTGCTAGCTTCACAATCCACTCATGTAGCTCAGTAGAAAAGGAGGCACAAAATATGTCGTGGATCTCCATATATAGGTACTTGTCTATCCATAATTCTTTTGATGGTCGCAGGTTTCTGTTTTCCTATGCCGCAAACTTGTGGATCCTTCTGTCCAACCAGCCTTCAATTTATTTATTAGTTGGATTCCAGTGATACAACATCACACATCTCTTATGTACATTCCAATCTCGGCAACAGATCCATTGTTGGCTTGAGGGGGCCTAACCCAGGTTGAGTGTTAGTTAGCCAAATAAATCCCTACACTACTAGCCCTTTCGGCATCATCTCGTGGAGCGCGGACTGAAGTCTCACCCGAAGCAGTGTGGGGAGATGTATGAACCAAGTTTTTGCACCCTTGAGATGGATGTGATGTCGGTTTATTCTAACTATACCTACCTTCACATAGAATTCTCAGCCCTCTATTCCACTCTTCAGTGCCTTCTCGAAAGGGTACAATTGGCTTTTGCGCAGCTCTAACCTACGGCTTAGGGACTTTCATGCTACTAGGGTAGCAAACTGCGATATCTCCCAAACTAAGCTAAGTGTCTTACTTATCTTATCAACTTGTCTTAGTTAGCTTTCTGTAAACAGATGTTCTTAATTGTGTTCTCTTAACCAACACATTTACATACATTCGCGCATCATATAAGCATTATAAGTGAAACTCATACCCAATATAACAAATGTGTAAATGGGAAATAAAGACACAAAAATTATAGAATACTTCTCTTTATTGATAATTCTGGATGATTACAGACTCGACCCACCCTACTCAGCTGCAGGGGTTCACACACTCAACTGCGGACTTCTAGGCCTCTGCACACTCAGCTGCAGAACCTTTACCTACACGACGACCCAAGACACGTACTTTTGCTTCAGAGCTATCTCTCATACATCATATCTTCATTGATTATTGATTTTTTCCCTTAACTACCTAAATCTTAGCTCTATTTATATAATCCCATGGTCTGTGGACCATGGGTAGATATTTTACAACCGACATTACATTTCCAAAATAAGGGTGGACAACCTTATGACTCTTTAACATCTACGTGCTCCACGACCACCAAAATCAGACTCTTTACATTTGGATTATAAAATTTGACCAAAATATGGGCTTTTAGCCCCAAAACTGCCCTTGTGGGATTCGTGCCCAACACTGATATGGATACAACATGTATTCTAGAATCAATATGCAATCATAAGTTAAAGTGCTACAGCTAGCACCCACTAGCACACAATGAATAATCATACTTTAAATAACACATAGTGTGGTATTCCAAACTCTAATTGGGGTATTAAATTTATCCTCTTATGCCCATTGAATCCAAGTGTTTAACCTAGTCACTTTGATACTCTATATCAAAACTCTAAATATTATCTCCAAAGGTCTAGTATAGAATATTCATTATTCATTTCATTTGTATTGAGCCCATCTAGTCCAAGTGTTGAACTTGGATGTTGTGATGCCACTTTGTAATGCTCCCTCCCACCTTCTTGGATTAATATCAATTGAATGGCAAGTGTTACTTTCAATTAACCCAACCTCTATGGTATGTTATGAATATGGGGTTACAAAATTCCTTCTTGAAAAAAGTGTGTGAAACTCCCTTTGGATAACACCATCGTGTTTAGGTTGTCAAGCTCAATTCGACCCGTGGATTGAAATCTATTACCATTTTAATTTTTGGCCCCGTAACCCTTACCACTTCTGTAAGGATGTGCCATGTGGTACACATGTGGCACTTACATCTCACATGAGGTCCATCGTGACACCTTCCATGTTATAGTGCCATATAACCACCATGGGCCATATCATTTCTTTAAAATATTGCCTCATTCAAGCCTCTGCGACATGCCACGCATTTCCACTTTAAATGACAACAACAATCTACATCATATGGCTATGTATCCTCCATTAAATTCATCTACCCCACACCCCATGGTAGAAAGGTACTACAAAATACCTCTGAAATCTCAAGCTCCATAGTGATGTGGCTCCCAACCATGTGTGTTACCATTTCTACACCATGCAGCACCCACATTTTAGGTGGCACCAAAAACCACTTCCATATGTCATTTATTGCCATGTCAACATAGGCCTCAATGTTACCCACTTCTACCATGGCTTACTGATGCCATTCTAACACCAGGGTGATGATATCTGCCATGTGGTATCCTTTAGTGGTGCCATGTGTCATCTAAAAAATGGCCACTTAGCCATCAAAAAATGCTATACTTACCTTCCATGTGTCATTCTCGTAATGTGCCATGTCAACAACCTTTCCACATCACAAGTACACATCATCCATCTGATGTGGCATCTTCCACCTCAATTTAGGTCATGGGTCCCATCGAGTCCCTGAAATTTGTGCAAATCAATGTTCTCCCATATAATGATGGGAAGGACATTTTGTCCCACCCTCTGTCAATAGTGCCAAAACCCTTACATGGGAGCGAAGCCATCATCCTCCCTCCATAACGTGATAAAAAGTATTTGTGGTAGGTGACAAAGTTTTTCCTGTCCCATGTGCACTTCTTCTTGAAGTCTCTTAGCAACTCTAGCACAACATGACATGAATTATCCATGATAGATGATGGGAAACTTCCCATCCTATGCTCAGATTAAATTTGTGCCTCCTATCCATTCATTACTTTGATCAATAACATCAATTTTCCTATCTTTTGGAGGCACATCTTTGTTCCCTAGGACATAAAGATATCCATCTCTTGATGAACATTCCCTTGTCTCCATAGCCTCTGACTCTGTTGAAAGTCTATCAAGGATGAACCATCTCAAACACAAGCCTGTTGATCAGTGACAGCTAGGCTCAGATGTCTGGAGGACTTCAATGTTTACAAAGCCATTCTCACTTATGAGAAATGCACAAAACCATTATTACAATAGGGATGAATCCCTCATCCAATGCAAAAATTCCAAATATTAACATGGTCATGGTAGGGAACTAAAATCTTTCAGCGTACCTATTATCACATTTATATAAGTATGAAATTTTTTAATGTTGAAAATTACAGTATCAACGAAATATTTGTAATAATAGGAAAAATGTTGATAATGGGACTATCAGCAATTTTCTGAGTTCAATAAATTTTAAAATGCATTGAAAATGGGAGTTTTGATGTTATTGTGTGTTTAAAAATAAAAAATAAAAAAGGAAAATGCGCTGACAATGGGAGTAGCAACGCATTTTTGTAAAAATGGACAATTAACACTCTCTTTTTTTCAAGGAAAAAACATAGTAATTTTAGGCATGATTTCGAAAAAATGAGAACAAAATTTTCAAAACTAAAAGAGGTTTTGTCCGAAACGGGCCCATTTAAAAAAATGTATTTCGGTTTTCTACATATATAACGGTTTTATATTTTCGAAGGGTTCCCTTGACCCTATTTTTTAGAATTTCATAAGGAAAAGCTCATGGACAATTGTTGAATTGGATGCAAACTAATAATATTCGACTTGTTGATCCTTATCTCCAGCCACGACTCTAGCAAGAACATGATATTTAGATGCATATAGGTTTGGAAAGTTTCATATGCATGTAACTAAGAGATTTATAATTCTATTATTGGATTACTGTAATTATTTTTGAGCTACAAACCTATATCAATTATTGTATTTTTTATATAAGAAAAGCCTGCAGAAGAAGAAAGGGTTGTTGTTTATTTGATATTTAGAATCCTTGTGTATTTTTAAATAGAGTCTTTATAAGCATTTGAAGAAATTTTTGTGATGTATTTCCCTGTCTATTTTTTTTCTTTGTTTTATATTTCCTCATGTCTGAAAAACAGAGTATGAGATTGGGATTCATATTTTATGTTCCTTTTTTTATTTCTCAGACATTAATAATTGTCATTCACTTAACCCTTACACTAATTTCCTTCATCTTCCTCTAAATTACTTAAGTGTCAAAGGAAATACTACTACCATACTTTTCTATTTTTCTCATCGAAACTATTTTTGTATAAAACCTGATTGGGTTAGACTCCATGCCCAATGGTGGAACTTTCACATATCCCAATGAAATTTCTTTCATTCTTCGATCAATCTAACCATAGGACTCAATTGCAAACCTTCTACTATAGTAACCTTGAGTATTTGAGTTTTAGGGAGAGATCCATCTCGAGGTTGAAGGGCTAGCTTTCAACCTCAAAGAGGTTTGAGGTTACCTTAGTTATTTCCTTCCACAGCCAGGGAAATTTTTGAGTGACAACATTTTGGCGTCATTGCCGGGGAGATAAAGGAACATTTTCCGAAAATTATTTCATTGTTTAAGATTAGATCTCTGAGGGAAAACAAAGATTTGGATATCAGTTTTGGTTGCAAGGTGTTTTCTTTGGCGACACCATTTTCAATAATCCAAAGTTAGAAGATTCCATGGTGACTCCATTGTCAGAAGGATCCATAGCTCAATTGATTCAATGTTTATTTCAGTAGGCCAATTAATAACTCATGTTGCTACTATTGTTTTAAGGTATTTAGTTTTATATTTTATATTTATTCGTCATTTTCCTAATTATCTACCCAAAGATGAATATTTTCCGAGAAATGGACCAAAATTTAGTGGTGTTGTTTTGAGCCTAACTTTGAAACATATCACAAATTTTCATGACTTTACAGATCTTCATAAAGTGAAGTGCGAATATGTATACATGAGATTATTTTATGATTCATTCCAAAGGAAGTGCAAAAATTGGATTCATTCCATAACAAGCTTTTAGGTTATCTTCTTGGAAACATGGATGGAGAAAAAAGAATATGTAGTAGATCATGTTTCCATTCAAGGTTTTATAGAATGGAATGATGGGTATACTGATAGTGAAGTGGATAAAAATTCAATATATTCTAAAGCCAACATTTATTTCTGATACCAAATGTAGGTTTTAACCAAAGAGATAATTAAAATATTTACTGTGGAGATAAACTTACTGAGATAAAAACATTAACACGACAATAATAATAACACATAACAATGAAAAAACTATTTATCCTAGGAAAACTCCAACTCCAGGGAAAAACCCAACCCAATTAAATTTCATTATCCTTGGCCAAAACCCTACCCACACTGGCCAAGTGAGCCTTCCCCTCTCACCTTCCTGGCCTACATTACAATTGAGTATTCCTAGACTTTTATAGGCTACATTACATGAAATACCACGGGCATAAAACCATGGGTACATAATACCTTGTGCCCAAAAACCACTACTATTAGACTTGGTCAATTTTGAATCTATCTCCAAGTCAAGTTTACCTAACACCTTCTACACCATCCATCCTCAATTCATACTTTCCAAGTCATACTTGACCCTACCTATACTTATTCCTTCCTAGGTAACTAGCACCTAGCCCATACTGCTTATGTATTTGCAAATATGACAGGCCCTACAATATAACTACATTTACTTCTACCTATTTTTCCTAAGCTTTAGCAATCTTCTCATAATTAGACTTACATCTTTTTATTTCTACCCTCAAACTTCTAAGGGTTTCCATCCAGTTATGGAAGTCTTCCTCTCTTCTCTTTCCTATTGACGTTTCCTCATGACCATGCCGGGACCTATCAGTGTTGTACTACACCACTCTAATGCTCATGCCTTTATTTTCCTCTTATTCCTTGGTGTCATCTTATGTGTTGCTACAAACACATAATTGTTAGCCAATCAAATATACAAATAATAATATTTACCCATCACCTTGGCTTATCTAAAATAATCATGTTGATGTGAGGATATTTGAAACATCAATTCTCAAGTTAGTATACCAGATAGAAAAAAAATAACAGAACAACAACCTATCCTACCAATCATCTATCATGTTAAAATTATGTTATGAACACATGTAAGAATACAACACACAATCTACAATCAACACACATTTGTGCATGGAAAACAATCATCCCTTAAATAACACAAAGTGCGGTATTCCACACCGTAATGAAAATCAATCTTATTTTCCATGGGTTTGGTATTGAACCATTTATCTAATGTTTGTTAGAAATATTAATTCATTAATGGGAAAAGAAAAGAAGATAATGGGAGATTTTTATAAATATGATGTCATTGATGGCAGAGGTAAAGAAGATGATGGGATATTTTTAGAATATGTTGTCAAAGGAGGTGCTCTTTGATGTCAAGTATTGATATGTTGTTACTATCAAAGGTGTCGTTGGCATAAGGAGGATGCTTCCATAAGGAGAATGTCATAGTTTTGAATGGTGTTGTATCTAGATCAAAGGTAAAGAAATGAAAGAAGTAGAGAATATTGCAAGAATAAGGAAGATCAACACATGTATGGCAAAGGAAAAGCTCATATGTTCCCAAGCATATTGGTGAATAATTGTGGTGTAGCTAACTGGTTAAGGTGGAGATAATTTGAAGCCATTTCTAGAATATTATATCACCTCAAATGTAGTTGGAAACCACTTAGATGGGTAGAGCTCTGAAAGGTATTTCTAGAGGTATATAGAATTCCAAAATTTCCTCCTGGATCATAAGTTATTTCTAGTTAAAGTTTAAGTACTCGAAAATCAAAGTTGTACCCCTAAATTTGTAGCAGAGTCAAATTTGTGATAGTTTGCCACTTTTTCAAACTCATCAGAGCTTTTGGTGGAACCGCTAAAGGAGATTTTGGCGAATGTGGTAGGACAACATTACAGCGGAAATATTTTTTATTGGTTGATGTTGGAGCCTCTTATAACATCTTGCCCCAATGGAAGTTCCCCAGATGGTAACAAATTTTCATGCGAAGGGAACAATCGGGATGACATAAACTCGGGTAGGGGTGGATAGTCCACAAAATGGTGGCAAAGGATCTCATTAGCGAAACGTTTAACCATGGAGATCCCCACAAGATAGCTCATCCCAAGAGGACTTCCCTAGAATACCAAAGGCGTATGCAGAATATGAAATGCCTGAGATGAAGTAAGGGTGGGTAGACATGGAAGAGTTGAAATGTAGGACCAATATATTGGGAAATTGGCATTCATGGTAGTTAATATTGTAAAAATATTGAATCTGTTGGTTTAAGCTTTGAAAAGTTTAACAAAAAATGTGACAACCCACCTAAGGTTCTCATATGAGCCACATTGTAAATATGATGTAAATATTATGCAATGTTTGAAACCAAAGAAAAGTGGACTAAGTCTAAGGGACACGGATTCCAGACTTGGGGGAGGAGAATTATTGCTTAGGTTGAGTAGATTCTTGTGCCAAGGAGAAACCTAGTTTGAAAATGAATCCATTGATGGATATCTAGTGCGAGGATTTAATGAATAGGTTCCTCAAATTAAATGGGTTGAAGAAAAGTACTCAAGCCCATGCTTGCTTGAGAGAACACAACAAGGAAAGAGGAAAAAATTTATGAATAGGTGCAAAACAACAAGGATGCAATAGTAGAAATGGATAGAAAGATAGACTAGGAAGAGAAAAAAGGAGAAAATTATTCAAGAAGTGGAACAAGAAAAAAGCGAGTGTGAACAATAAGAGGGAACATTCAAGAAGGGGGGAACCCTTCAAACTCCTCACAGTAAGGGAGAATATACCTCCTTTTGGAGGTAGACAAAGAAGGGACCTAGATTCAATCTCTAGCAAAATCTTTTACTAGGTAGCATTGAAGAGAAGAGAAGAGAAGGGAATTGACTCTCTATCCCTGAAGGTTTTGGGCTTAGCACTAGTCTCTAGAGCCATGTAACAGCTTGGGTTCCCTAGAGGCTGTGGGTTGAGATAGGATTCTTGGAACCCTGTAATAACATGGGACCCTAGAGGCTTTGTGTTGAGACAAGAGGTCTTTGGAGCTGAATAAAAGCTTGGGTTCCTAGACTTTATGGGTGGAACAAAATCTCTCGAGCCCTGTAACAACTTGGGTTCCCTGGAGGCTCTGGGTTGAGATAACTAGTTTGGATCCATGTAACATCTTTGGAAGAGACCATCTTCAATCATAAGTAGAGGAATACTTGATCAAATTCCTTTAGACCATGCCCTGTTAGCATAGTGGCTTATGGACTCCCTAGAAGGGGGTGAATCATTGTGTGTGCACTTGGGGGTGAGGTGGAGCACCTCTACAATCCCTGTGCTAACAAAGGAAGAAGTCATCAACTTGTGGGATTGAGGAAGATGTCCTTTGGTGTCCTTGTTGCAATTGGAAGTTGATGTGCAATATTAAAAGTAAGCATTCTCCCCCTCAGCCTCTAGAAAGAGTGTTGAGATCTTCAATGAGTTCTAAAGGCTAACCAAACCTTTGAGACCAAGCTGCGGTCGAGAATACTAGTTCAAGGAAGCCTGCATAGTGGCAGATCCAACCTTCAGGGAGAGTGTGAAGATCATTATCAAAGGAATTACATGAGGTAGAGTCAAATTCCCTTGACTGAGCCATCATATATTGGTATGGGAAAATAATTTGTTGCATCACAATGGAGTGAAGATAAAAACCTCAAGAAGGAAGGCTTCCAATTGGAATAGTTAGATTCTCTTGTTACATGATTGATCAGAGGAAAGTGACATGGAATTTCTGTTGGACCTATTCAGCTATACATACCCTAGAGGATCATTCAAATCCCACATGTCAATGGTTAGGACTGATGCCTCGATCATGAAAAAAGCATATGGAATGCCAACCCTGACTAGTTGAAGGTTGGGCAGCTTGTCAGCAGAAGGAGGCATCGTAGTAAGGCATGGTGTGCTGACCCAACTAGGTCAAAATTTAGATTTCGGGAAGTCGAGATGAAGGCAAGCCCCGAGCTCATGGAATGGATCAACCTTGACTCAGTCAGAGGTCAAGGATTGGGATTCGATATGCCAACTTGGTTAGGTCAAAAGTTGGGGGGGGGGGTTGGGCAGTCAGGACGTAGGCGATGTTTGTGAGTGGAGAAAATCACTCGTCCCAAATCTTCCGCTTAACCAACTATATGGTGAGCCTATCGAAAACTTACATAGGGAAAAGTAAGATAAGAATAAATCATTTCCAACATGTTAGAGAAACAAAATATAATTCAATTAAAAAAAAAAGATAAAGAGAGAAAAAGGAGTTCGCCCAAGACAAGAGGTCTTCGAACTTCACAGTCTTGTCTCCATGACTATAATATGGGGATGGGATCTGTTGGTGATGACCCCCTTACTCTAGGTGGGAAAAGGTGGTATGTTACATAGTGGCATCAGATCTATGCATGTTCAAAGCTGGATTGGATAGGACTCTTCGTGTGCAAGTAAAGATATAAAAAAAAATGAAGAAAATAATGTTGACTCATTAACTATCTAATGTTACAAGTCGATTTAATCTACTGATCCATGTTTTGTGGGTGAACTAGCACTAATGAAAGTTTTCTAAGATTAATACCTTGGTCATGTTGTTTGGTTCGTGGTCATAGGTCATAGATACATTGTTGTTTTGATTATCATGATGAAGAGACTAAATGATTTATGAATATGATTTATAAATGTGTTGGCATGCTAACATAAATGTTTTGTCACAATAAAAGTCTCCATCGTAAATTATGACCCTGATATTGTGTTATTTATTATTTGAAATGTCTAACAATGTGTATGACTAATAGCACATCACAAGAAAATTTTAAAAAATAAATTCATAGTGATCAGGACCGGAATGGTTGAATACAGTTCCGATCAGTCACAACATGGAAGTGATGGGGTCATAACTAATGAAGAAGAGAGATTAGTTGGCCAAGGGGGAAGGAGTCATTCACTAGATTAGATGGACACCTTGAGAAGCCTAAGGGATGAGGTGAGAGCCTTTAAGGCTGGTAAGAGCCCAAGAAAGGAAAGAAGATATTAATGAATTCATCTTGCAAACTATCTCAGATTGGCAGAGGCTAAGGAAACCTGAGAGCAGGGCGAGTCATAGAAACAGATAAAATATTTAGGAATCAAAAAAAAAAATAAACCAATGGAGTAGATGGTGGCAGGTCCAAGAAAAGGCACAGGCATGGAGTGAGGACATTTTTCCAGGAGGTATAATTTTGAGTACTCCAATAGAATGGACTAGCATGCAGGTGCAACATTCGAGTAGACAGTCTAAATCAGTTTCCCGAAGGCATTACCATTATCGACATTAGAATCAATCAATAAGTAAGGAAAAGGAAAAGGAGCATATTACTAAAGAGTTTATAAAGGAAAATCCACCTGCATTTGATGTGGATATGAAGAAGGCAGAGGATGCAGAAGCATGGTTGCTAGGAATGAAGAAATTTTTTAGAATACACGAATTTTCCATGAATACGAAGGTTAGATTTGTTGCATACAGCTTGAACAGAAGCGATGACATATTGTGCAAAGACTTGAAGAATTTTAGAGAAATTACTAAGAAGGATATGAGCTATAAGGAGTTTAATAAGCTCTTAAGAGAATAATACATGTCTAAACAATACTATGATAATGAAGAGAATGATTTCTATGAACTCAAAATGGGTCAGTTAACTAGTGATGAGTGTGTCACCAAGTTCTTGGAGATATTGAGGTATGTACCATATTTCAAGGATGAGAAAGCTAAGATTCATAGGTTTATCAATGGGCTTCCTATGGAATTGAGAGGTAAAATCACACTCCTAGAACCCCAAACCTTGAAGGATGTTATCAAGAAATTAGAGCACTACTATGAACAAGCAAAGCACAAACCTAAAATCATGATGAACTAGCCAATTAAGAGCAATGCTAGATGTGATAATAATTTACCCAAAAGAAACCCAAATAGGAAGGAAGTGAGGCACCCATCTCAGGCACAATATTTCAGCAAAGAAACATTGTTGTTACCAAGAAAACATTATAGCAACTAGTGTCAGTACAGCCCAAGCTTGAAAGTTGAGAACCACTCAAGTGTTGGACTTGTGGTGGGGACCACAAAATAAGAGATTGCCCACATCAGCAGAATGTTGGATGAAATATTTACAACACTGAAGAGGCAAGCACAGTGGGTGAAGTTTCTCATAGCATGCCTAGATTTTATGCAACAGTGGACAATCGCCAAGCAAATCACCAAGCATCCATCATTAAGATGGAAGGTAAGTTACAATGACAAGTCATTTCCATTTTGATTGATCTAGTTTCTAATTATAGCTATATCATCCTGGAACCCTTTTGAGAAGTGTGGATTGGGCAAGGAGTTACATCAAGAACCTTGGCTTGTTCAATTGGAAATAGGCACAAGGAGAAGAATCAACCATTGGGTAAGGTCATGTGCAATTGAGCTTAGTAGCATGGCCATAAAATCCCACTTGAATGTGTTACCATTGGGTGGGTATGACTTATTATTTGGAATGGATTAGTTTTACCTACACCACACCAAGGTGGATTTCTATGAGAGATAAATAGAATTCTTGGGTGAGAAAGGAACACATAGAGTATTTTGAGGCAAGAAGAATCCCATATCATTGAGGCAATGATCACTTCTATGCAAGCCAAATGCACCAACAAGAAAATATGCATGTTGTTTGTAGTATAAGTTTCCAAGAAGGAGGAAGTTAATAGAGAAACAAAAGATAATGGAATTGAATTTCTTCAAAAGTACATTTTTTTGCAACAATTTGGAGATGTTTTTCTAGTGGAGGTCCCTGGATTACCTCCTCACAGAGACACATATTTCTCTATCAAGTTGGTACAAGGAGCAACTCTAGCATCCAAGGCTCCATATAGAATGAGCACCCCAGAGTTGGTCAAGCTAAAATTACAATTGAAAGAAATGCTTGAAAAGGGTTACATAAGGCCATGTATGTCTCCTTAGGGAGCGCCAGTATTATTTGTAAAGAAAAAGGATGAAACCCTTAGATTGTGCATTGATTACAGATAGTCGAATAAGGTAACCATCAAGAATAGCTACCCATTGTCGAGGATTGATGATCTCTCTAACTAATTAAGAAGAGTATCAGTTTTCTCTAAAATTAACTTGAGGTCAGGATACCACCAAGTGAGGATCAAAGAGGAGAATATACATAAGACTACTTTCATAACAAGATATGGGCACTATGAATTCGTAGTGGTACCCTTTGGCCTCCCTAATTCCTAGGTCACGTTAATGTGTTTGATGAATAGAATATTGTCATTACTTGGACAAGTTTGTCATAGTGTTTGTTGATGACATATTATTTTACTAAAAAACAAAGGAAGAACATGAGAAACATTTTTTTGTAGTGTTAGAGTTATTGAGAGAACACAAACTCTACGCAAAACTTAGCAAGTGTGACTTTTTTCGGTCACAGATACACTACCTAGGGCATGTTGTCTTTAAGGAAGGTGTATCAGTTGACCCTAAAAAGATCAAATCCATAAAGGAGTGACCGAGTACAAAAAACATAGATTGGGTTAGATAATTGATTTAGTTGGAAGGATACTACAGGAGATTTATTTAGAATATCTCTAAAATTGGTCATCTCATTATAGCCTTCCAAAATAAAGGAAGAAGATTTGAGTGGATTGCACAATGTGCGTAAAACTTTGAATAGTTAAAATAATTACTCACACATATGCTAGTGTTGAGAATCATAGATCCTGAAGAGGATTTTGTGGTGTGCACAAATGCATGTAAAGGGGGACTCGGTGGAGTCTTAATGTAGGAAGGGAAAATAGTGTGTTAATCCAAAAAGTTGAATGAGCATGAGGAAAACTATCTAACACGTGATTTAGAATTGGATTCTATAGTTCATGATTTAAAAATGTGGGGGCACTACCTCCTTGGCAAGAAGCTCACGCTCATGTCAAGCCACAATGGACTTAAATATTTGTTTGGACAACTGAATTTGAATGATAGGAAAGAAAGATGATTGGCCATGTTCAGTGAGTTTTACTATGAGATTAAGTGCATAAAAGGTAAGGAAAACAAGGTTGTTGACACCTTGAGTAGAAGAATCCAAGTAAGTCACTTGGAAGCGGTAAATTTGTATGCAAAATATCTATAAGAAAAAATCAAAAGCATTGGATAGTTGGAAGAAAATTACTAGAAACTAAAAGAAAATTTGGATCAAATTAATGAGGATGAAGGGTATAATCTCACTGAGGACGTATTAGTCAGGTTGAAAAGTAGAATTTATGTGCCCAATAGTGAGTAAATAAAAGGGCTAATAAAGAAAGAGTTCCATGTTAAGCCTTACTCAAGCCAACCAAGGTATCAAAAATAACCCTCATGGCCATTAAAATGTACTATCATTGGCCAAATGTGAAGAAAGAAGTGGAAAATTTCATAGCAAGTTGCATGGAATTATAGTAGTTAAAGGCTAAATGCAAACACCTAGCAGGATTGTTGTAGCCTATCCCTATTCTAGAATGGAAAGGGGAGGTAATTTCTATAGATTCCATTACAAGATTGCCCAAGACATCTAGGCAGCATGATGCAATAATGGTAGTGGCGAATAAACTTTGTAAGATATCTCCCTTTTGTGGAAGTCAAATCCAAAAATTACGCTAGTGATATAACACAAATATTCATAAAGGATATTGTGAGGCTAAGTGCCATTCCCAAGAAGATTGTGTCAAGCAGAGATGCTAAATTTACTTACACATTTTGGAAGGAACTTTTTGCAGGATTGGGAATAGAAATAACATTTATTACAACCTATCATCCACAAACCAATTGGAAATAGATAGGATCAATCAGATCCTTGAAGACATGTTAAGGATGTATGTGATGCATCAGCGCAAGAAGTGGGAATAATATCTTCTACTTGTGGAATTTGCATACAATAATGGACACCAAGAGTGCATAAAGATGAGCCCCTTTGAGGAATTGTATGGAAGGAGAAGTAATACTCCTATTAGCTGGAGTGATCTAGTTAAAAAGGTTCATGTAGGACCTAATATGCTTAAGGATATGGAACAACATGTTCATATCATAAAGAAAAACATGAAAGTAGCACAGGATAGACAAAAAATCTATGTATATAAGAATATGGTGTATAAAGAGTTCCAAGTAGGAGAACATGTTTACCTTAGAGTTAAAACAAATAAAATTTTCCTAAAAATGGGTACATGTGCCAAGTTGGCACCATGGTATTATGGGCCATTTGAAATTATTGAGAGGATTGGACCAATAGCATATAGACTGGTAATACCTCTATAAGTTAGAGTTCATGATGTTTTCCATGTTTCTTTACTTAAAATATATGTACAGGATTCTAATCATGTGATTGATTTGTTTGAGCTATAGGTGGAACCAAAGGAGAGTTCCAACCATAACCAATGTGAATTTTATACTTGTCTCATGCTTCACAATTGAGCTATAGAGAAAGTCAAGGTGCAATGGAAGCACTTTGGGCCAAAGGAGGTCACGTGGGAAATGGTTGATACCATGAAAGCTAATTATCCCTTCTTGTTTGATGACTAAATCCAGTGTGTGTAATTGTAAATATATTATAGAGATATGTGTATAAATCTCCATGAAGCAGTATGTGTCTTGTTCTAATGTTGGCATTAGGTATGTGTAAAATAAAATCGTGGGCGACATTCCATTAAGGGGGATGGGACTATGAAATCCCACCCAAGGTTATCATATGATCCACATTGTAAATATGATGTGAATATTATGCAATGTTTGAAATCAACGAAAATGGAACTAGGTCTAAGGTACACGGATTCCAAAGGAGAGGGTAGAGAATTACTACTTGGGATGTGTAGTTTCTTATGCCAAGGAGAGACCCAGTTTGAAATGGTAGTCATTGATGGATGGCTAGTGCATGGATTTAATGAACTAGATCCTGAAATTAAATGGGTTGAAGAAAAGTACTCAAGCCCATGCTTGCTTGAGAGAACACAACAAGCAAAGAGGACAAAATTTATGAAGGGTTGCAACACAACAAGGACGTAACAGTAATGAAGATGGACAGAAAGACAAATCAGGGAGAGAAACAAAAGGATAAAATCATTCAATTAGGGAAAGAATAAAAAAAGGAAGAAGTGTGGACAAAAAGAGGGAGCATTTGAGAAAGGGGGGACCCTTTGAACTCCTCGCAACAAGGGAGCATAAACCTAGTTTTGGAGGAAGACCAAGGAGGGAACTAGAGTCAATATTTAGAAGAAACTTTCAACAAATAGCATTGAAGAGAAGAGAAGACAATGGGAATGGTTCTCTATCCCTAGAGATTGTGGGTTGAGTGCTAGTCTCTGGAGACTTGTAACAACTTGTGTTCCCTAGAGGTTGTAATGCCCTTTGGGGTAAATGTGCATATAACAACATAATAGGAACATAAATACAATAAACATATCAGCCATCAAAATTCATATATACATCAGTACAATGAAAATCTCAAGAATGAATTTTTTATTTAATAAATGCAATGAACCAATCAATGATGGGGCTACCACTTTCCACTCAACCATAGATTGGTTGAACCAAGTCTCTCTTCAGCCAATCACCCTTGTGACATATTCCAAGCATGAATGTGGGATCTCAGAGGCCACATCAATAAAAAATCATATAGGGTTTGCAGAGGCCACCGACTTCAACCCATCAAATAATGATTCCACCTCACGGTCAGACATCACCAAAAACCATCATCATATTGGTCTCCATCTAAGCCTTTCAATGCTTCCAGAATGTTTTTCCAACCAGGGCTTCCAGAACTAATAACTCAACCCAAGATAAGGAAACATGAGAACCAACCAAAAGAAAGAAATGAAAGTATACCCACAACCACCATGGCTATCCAGGAAATGGAAAGGCTAGGAAATCCACTGTCAATCCCAACCATCCTCCATGCTAATGACATGTCATAACCAAGAAACCACATGCATGTGCCATCCATGCCCAAACTAGTGAAGAAATCATACATGCAGCGTAACACCTACAAGTAATGTGATGTAGATACTAATGTTGATGCCCTCTTGTGCTTTCTTGCTCTTCCTTTTCCTTCTTGCTCCAAGAATCCAAGTATGCCACACCCTCCAAGAGTGCTCCAAGAAAACTCTAAGTATCCAAGAGTATGAGAGAGAGAGAGAGAACAATGAGAGAGCTCCAAAACTGAACTGACCAAGTCCCCCAACTGATCATCATAAGCCTTTCTATTAATGAGGCCTCTATTTTCTTCATTTTCCAGTATTTTCTTTCAATTCCTCCTCTCATGCAACCTATGACCTTTTGCCTTCCTTTTCTCCTAATTTCCATTATTTTCATAAATAATTGTGCCAAAATACCTTTTTTCCTCTTTAATGCTGTAGCCATTGCCTTTGCCAATTTCCTTAGCCATAAACAGCCTAATTAACATTGCCTAGGATGTTTGCCCACCATTCATCTTGGAATATGTGTCCCATCATCCATGGTATTTATATATTTTTACATGGTATTTTCATCAGGGCTATTATAGAATCCCCCCCCCCCCCTTGGGGGAACATTGTCCTTGGTGTTCAATGACACCTATAACCAACAAGACTTCTAAAAGCAAAACATACTACCCATGGAGCTTTATAACACAACTCATTGCAGTATTTACAATGAAAGACCTGCTCAAACTCAAAACCTCATGACAAAATGATAACATACCACATATAGGATCTTTATAACATAGGTCATTACGGTATTTCCAATAACCACATATACACATATGCACATTTTCTCAACTATAGAATAAAATAATAAGATGCATGTATCTATAACAAGGAAATCCAATTGCTCACGCCTCCATCCTCAAAGTAATACCAAGATTCACCTCCTTCCCAGGAAGTCTAGAATCCACTACAAAGTCAAATCTACATCCAATGTCCAGCACTATAATCTTGCACCACTTTTCCTCCCAATGAACAGTTGCCAACTCATTGTTCCAGGGTGCACTCCCAATGTGCATCTCATTCCATCTAGAAATGCTAATGACCAAAACAAATCCATCTGTTACCTTCCCTTCTTTGTTGCACAGTCCCTCGGGAATCCGATCACCCTTTCGTGCAATCACTCACCTCCCAAGGAAATTTAAATATCCCTATGCTTCAAGCACTTCCCCAAGTTTCAGGAAACCCTTGTTTCCTTGAGTGTTGATATTCCCCCACTTGCTTGATATATCATGGTATTTGTTATGGAAGGAGGTTATTGAAGACTAGGACTGGATGGATCTAGAGAACAATTCCACTTGGAGCTGGAAGAAGAAGACTCGGGTGAATTCTCTCTGTGTTAGTTATAGCTTTCTACAATAAAAAAAAGCGTTGTCTTGTTCCTGAGATTAAGTTTGTTTATGCATCAAATACTATTGTAATTCATGTATGAATGTTATTTTGATGTATAACTAACCATTTTCTTATATGATATAAAGTTAGTTTCATTAAATCCTTTATCTATATGCTGTTATGTATGTTCGAATTGGTTGATTTCCAGATTCGAAAATCATTAGGAGTTGCAGAAGGTCTGAACCCTGCTAGAACTACCCAAACAAAGGACATCTGGGTATGGTCACTATCACATAGTTTGTTTATATAAGCATGTTGCCTAAGTTGTATGAGTGTTTCTTATTGTAGTTTTCTCTTGCTCTGCTAGGGATCCAACCCAAAGCCCTAGGGTACTTATTCCCATAACAGAATTGGTAACTCCACAGGGGATAACAATCTTGTTATTCCTAGTTTGGGTTGTTCAGTGTCAATCAGGGCTCGGTTTTTAGTTTTCTTGCTGTGACAGTATTAATTGGTCCAGTAGAATCTTAGACCTTAAGTCTGATCTTTTTGATCTGGCTTTATTTTTTATTTTTCTTGCAAAGCTTTTTATATGCACTTTAGTATATTTATAATAGCATGCACATGCTTGTTTCTGTGAAGTGAACCCACATATACACGAGTTTCCTTTATTAGAAGCGCATGTACACGCCTCTATGTGTCACGTATACCATTTTTTGCATTATTTTTTTCAAATCTCTCTGCCCAGAAAGATTTGTTTCTTGGTCTATCTGGTTTCTGAGTGGTCAATTTTTGTCTATAGAATTTTGTTATTCTATGAGCTTACTATTTTGAAATCTCTTTCGCTTTGAAAAGTTTTGGCCTAGGTTTTCTTTTGAGTGAGTTTTATGATTTTTGTTTTGGCACAAAAGAATTATTACAGAGGTTCTTTATTGATCTGGTCCTCCTAGACATCAAATCGTTTTCAATATTGGTGTCAAGCTTAGTTATTGGTATACTTGCTTTGATTCCTGTCATTTTGTGGCCTTACACCTTCTCTTTCTTTTTGAAAAATTTTAAAGTGTTTCTTTCCTGACTTCTTGGTTAGTTTTTCAAATCTCTTTGTTGTTGTTTGTGTCATTTGGTACAAGTTAAAGCCCTTTTTGTTCAAGTTTTCATTCGTTGTCAAATTTGTAACTTGCAAAGTTTCCTTGTGTTCTTCTTTCGGTCTTTGAGTCAAAGTGGCATTTAGAGTGCTTTCAAAAGGTTGTTTTTATTACTTCTTGAAAAAAAAGATCTTAAAAAACGTTGTTTTTGTCTTATTTTTCCAAGTTTGATTTTGGTTTCTTTTGCTTTTTTGAAAGCGAATTGTGATCTTTTTCGATATGTCCTTCTTGTTTGGAAAGAATTTTTGCATTCAAAATTTATATTATCTTCAATAATTAAGTTGGCTTATTAATGGTTATAAACAATTGCTTTCACTTTTTAAAGTGATTTAGAATCTTGCATCTTCATTACACCTTGCATTAGGATAGTTTGCATTGTTAAAGCATTAGTAGTCTTTTTAGTTTTTGTGTGTGTGAAGTGTGTTGCAAGAAAAGAAAAGAAAAACTATTTTTCTTTATAGAAGTTTCGTAGAACCCACGTGGAAATCTCTTTTCATCGAAGAAAAAATGAATGCATTCATGTAGTTAATTTTATTGATTTTGGTTGAGTCATATACACATCATTGGTTTCACTCCCATCTATACCCTTGACTTAAAAGAACAGCCATCTAAAATCAAGTGCTAATTAAAATAAACTAAAATTTTTGTATTGTCATCAGAATACACCAACAAGTTAAGGTTTATTAGGGCCTTGGATTAGGCGAGAGGAGAGTTAGCTCTCCAAGGCCTCCGTAAATTACAAAACGTAGAAGTTTGATTAAAGAGCGAAATCCAATAGCATTAGGAAGACCACGAAAGCTCCATGACTGGGAGTCAAGCACAAGGGTTAGTGAAGATAAGGATGAGAGATACCCACTCTCTTACTTGTCGGATCCTACCTCACGAATGTTCTTCCCGGCTTCTGATACGAGTTGGTGACCAAAGTTGCCTATCCTAGGTATCACACAGGTAGCTGCAGAGGGGAATATCGTGGCACTTGAGGTTGACATTGTATCACGTTCAATAGTACTTCTGGAGGGTACCCGTGGAAAGCTTGGGTGCTTGCTCCAGCAAAGGCTGTAGCAAGCATCCATACTATCTTCGGAAGGTCCCTTACTTCACTTTCTTGTATTTTGGTGTCCAGTCCTCATCACCTGGAGTGGATAGACTTGGAAGTTGATTGATTGGTTGTATGTTTAGGGACTTTATAGTTGAGTGCTCTTTTCTCCTCGTATATAGTTCCCTTTAGGTATTTTTGTTTAATCAATTTTGGAATTTAGATTCTAAGTGACTGACCTGCCACTCTGCCAATCCTGAAAGGCTTTTGATCTTTCTTTCGAAATTTGTGGAGTTTCCTCCTCAAGGGCAAAGGTTTTGATTGTGCATCTATCTTCCTTGAAAAGTAATTTGTACATTCCCGTAAGGGAAGGATCTGTGAATAAGTTAGATATGTCCAATATTCCCATGGAAACCAACCAAGGTACCCTCCCAAAAGGGGATCCTTGTGCTTTTCCTTTCTTTGGAAACATTTGTACCCACTTGATGGCCACTTTGAATATTCCTGGATTGAATGTTGGACTACCAGTTTGGTTGTGATCCACTCTGAATATTCCTAATGTTCTTAAAGCTTCTCAAATGAATGCTTTATTTCAAGGGCATCACATGGATATTAATTGTTCATCTTCTTTCAAAGAGAAATCTAGGATTCCTCTTTCTACTCCTCATTGTAATAAGAGATATAAAATGATGACAAAGAGGAAGATGAAGAAAAAGAATAATTATATCCATTCACCATAAACCTCTGCTAGTAATTTTGGAGATGAGTCTTCAGCCGCTGCAAGTCATGTTGGGGACAAAAGTCTAGTCATTGTGAGTCATACTAGCAATTCATCACTAACCTCTGCTAGTCATGTTAGAGATGAGCCTTCAGTCATTGCAAGTCATGTTGGGGCCACAAGTCTAGTCACTGCAAGTCATACTAGCAATTCATCATCAACCTCTACCAGTCATGTTGAAGATGAGCCTTCAGCCACTACAAATCATGCTGGAGGCACAAGTCTAGTCACTGTAAGTCATACTAGAAATTCAACATCAACCTCTGCAAATCATGTTGAAGATGAGTCTTCAGCCACTGCAAGTCATGCTAGGGGCATAAGTCTAGTCACTACAAGTCATATTAGCAAAGAGTCACTGACCTCTGCAAGTCATGTTAAGGACTCTCTGCAAACCACTACTAGTCATGTTGGTGGAATGGATGTTGATAAGAAACTTAGGTGTGGAAGCGTTAAACCTAAGTTCCCTTGTAAGATATGCAAGGGAGACCATCTTACTCATTTGTGCCCTGGTATTTCAAAGGTACAAAGGATATGGTCTGAGTCTGAAATTTCTTCTACTCCTGGATCTTATATGGTTTCTCATCAGTCTCATCAATCATTGGTTAATAATGTGGTTGACCCAGTGCAATCTCTGGCTGATTACACTCCTCTTCTAGGGGTTGAAGTGTCTAACAACAGAGTCTATTTGATTTCTAGCATAGAGTCCTCTGGTATAGGGGGCATTCCAGTTTCTTCAAATGTTTCCCTCCAAGTTCTAGGAGTGTCTCTTTTGACTGGGATAGTCTTTTCGAGCCTCATCTTCCTTCCACTGCACCTTTCCAAATAAAGGTCAGATTTAATTCCATAAACACCTATTGATGTATGGTGGATGAAGGATCCTCTCCAAGTATTATATCTTCTTTGACTTGGAAAGCTTTGGGTTCCCCAAAGTTGTTGACAACTCAGAGTTAGTTGTTAGCCTATGATTGAAGACCTAGTGAATCTATGGGTGTTCTTCCTCAATTGTCTATTACATTAGGTGGGAAGATTGCCTTAATCAATGTGATGGTGGTTGATCACCCTTTAGTCTTTAATATGCTACTGGGGCATGATTATGTCTATGCTATGAATTTTGTGGTGTCTTCACTCTTTTGAGTGATGTGTTTCCCTCATAAAGGGAATATTGTCACTATTGATCAACTTGCATCTGATAATCACCATGCTAATTTGAATTTACTATAGAATACCCCTTGGTTTGTTCCAAGTGTTCAAGTAGACTCTACCCCGCCATGGGTGAATTATGTGGCATTGAATCCTCAATGTTCAATCCCTTCTGAGAAGGATCCTTTCACCTATTATTCTCCTTCTTGTGACTTGATAGTGGCAGTTGATCGAGAGATTCTTCCTATAGGGACATGGGACCCGTTAATTCCCTCTTTTTATCCTTGTAGTTCTCATGATTTCCCAGAACTTGATTTGCCTTCACAAGAGAAACTCTTTAAAGCCATGAGTTTTTGATTACCAAAGGAGTCCTTGGCCTGAGCCCTACAAGGGGTTTGTCTAGAAGAACTATTATGTGTAAGCCACAAGGTTGTGTTGTTCCTTGTACCATATTGTACATATAAGGTATGTATTTTCAAGTTTTGTATTCTATAACACAAGTTATTTTTTAAGTTTGTATGTGGGATGTATTAACTTCTTATCTAGTGTTCTTATTGATGTTTACAGAGCTTAGAAGACTTCTCCTTTGGAAATTTTTGTGGTTGATCCATTATGACAGGTGTTACACAGTAAAATGTCACTGCCATCATGTCAGTCTCCCCACTGTGTTGTGAAACCACATTCACCTATGCTCATGCTCCTCAAAATGGCTAAAAAACCCTCTTTGCCTAAGTTAAATGAATCAT